>RJWJ010006064.1:0-64539 GCA_004363605.1 Indri indri
TGTTTCCTGAAAACTGTGAGACATGTGCATTATAAAGCTCATACATTATAAAAAGAGTTTGTTTTCTTTAAAAAATAGCTTGGCACAATAATATTGGAATTTAACCAATTCTCTGGACTTTAAAATGGCACAGATCCAGACTGAGATTCAGAAAAATAAAATAAAATAGCAATCCTCAGCTATTTTAATTAACAACCACGACAACAGTAAATCAGCTATTTGAAGAAAAACTTCACAAATAACCTTATGGCAGAGATTTCTGATAATGGAAATACCATGGAAACGCCAACAAATGAAAAGAAAAAAGAATCTAACTTTTACAGGACACTTGGTATAAATCAGTCACCACAGAGAGCCCTTTGACCTATACTGTGCCATTTAAAGCTTACCACATTATTAAAATTCTCACCTTAAGGATGAGAAGCTGCAGTTTAAAAAAAAAAAAAAAAACTTGATAAACTTGTCAAGGGTACAGAGCAGGTAAGGAGTGGGCCAGAGATTCAAACTCAGATCTACATTGCCAACGTCTTTGCTCATCTATTTTCTAACGTGGCTTCTGGTTCTTGCATTTGGATGTGTTGCTCGAAGAAGAATCATTCAAAGGGCCACGTTAATTTCAGGACCAGGAATCAAAGAGAAGCTCAGGACTAGAAAGTTTGGCATCTCCTAGGCTGTCCTAAATCTGCTTTGGAGTAGAACCAACCTACGACTGACCCCACAACCACCCAGCCTCTGACAGCCAAGCAATCTTCATCCAGAACTGCCCCATCCCATCATCGGGCCATCTCTATGCTGGGTCAATGGGATTTCACCCTGTTTTACGAGCCCCATGATCTCTCTAAAATCTCTATGACAAGATGTTTCTTGGATGCAGGATGTTTGGGTTTTAGAAAGGTAATATGCTGCATTAGCAATTACTGCAGAATACCTCCTACAGGTATGAGGCAGCAACTCATAACCTGGTAATTACATTGATATTTCGGCTGTGGAATAAATGACTATTCACACTAAATAAGAAAAAACAAGATAATAAATAGGCCTGTCAGTTCAGATAAGATATTACTGCTAAATGAGTTAGAAATACTTTCGGTTTTAGAGCTTTGGTGATTTCAGAATTGCAGATAATGAGTCGTGTATCTGTTTTGTTATAACTGCTTGCTTCTGGGAAACGATAGCTTTTCTTTGGAGAGGAATAAAAAAGTCAGCAGACATGAACTCTGAATAATACTTTGCTGTTGACAAAACTATTCTCACACATATTTCACCCTCAGAGCAACAATGCGAGAGACTTTTATTCCATTTTATCCGTAGAGCTGAACAAGCTGAGAAACTTGCAGAGGGTCATACAGCCAGGAAACAGTAGGACTGGAAACATTTGTATCCTCTGTCACCTACAGGGGATTCAGTACTAAGTCATATTTCCAATTTAACTCGTTCCTATTGTGGAGACTTGCAAACCACTAAACCTCACCGAGGTTTGGTTTCCTTCTCTATAACCTGGGGATAATTGTGTTTTCTGCCTACTTCAAAATATTGTAGTAGGAAACATATTGTTCTATGTAAATAAAAGATATTATTATTACTATATGCCTGCATCTGTTTGGCTCAAAGCCTGCACAGGCCCTCATCAGGGCTGAGAGCACTATCTGCATTTCCTGGTGAGCCCATCAGAACTCCTTGCAGGATGGCCAGGGGGGACCTGTCCTCTCCCCCTGAGCTATGCACATAGCCACAGCTGCAAAGTCCTCATTTTTATAAACTTTCAGTTGATCTCTGAGCACATTCCATTCTCATGATGTACAAATTTTAAAGGAGATTTGCCTCCAAGCATGCTGGAAGAAAAAAATGGAACATCTTTTTCTGTCTTTGGACCTCAGAATATATATAACAGGTAATAAAAATGTATCATATCACTTGTTTTATTATTCGTTTCCATGGAATACAGAGATATATATTATTTAGAAGGAAATTATCTCACTTTTCATTACAGTTTTTTCAGGACCTCACTAAAAAGCAGCAAAGCCAAAATCTGCTTGAAAAACTCTTGAAAAGTATGTCCAGAAAAATAAAGGATGTTAGTATGTGAGGGATTCAGATAAAATGTGGATCAAACCAGTTCCTGCCCAGGTATTTTGCAGGTTTCTGCTTGTACTATAGCATCAAAGGACAAGTCGAGCATGGCCCTATTCTCTCAACACTGGCACAATGGAAATATTATAGTACATTTGTCATTTACTTCCTTCTAGTTTTACACATACATGCACATCAAATTCCATAGAAGTAAATGTATATATTTCATCTGTGTATAAATATCTATTGTACATATATGTATACACATATACATACACGTGTATGCACACACAGTCTATGAATGATTATTTATCTTATACTAATTACCTCATGTGAATTAGCTACTCTGTGAGGCACTGGGAATAAAACAAAACAAAACAAATATAACCTAGTCGCTAACCTCTAGCAGAAGGACATTCATGGGAATGAATAATTTGAGTAGTGCAGTATAAGCAAGTTATCACAGTTTTGTTGAGGGTCCAAGGAGATTTACAGGACAATGTATAAACCTCTTCAACTAGATATAAATATCCCAGAATCAAGGAACATAGAGACACTACCTTGTATTTTTTCAGCCAATAGAATATTATTTCGTACATGGTATATGCTTAATTCATATTTTATTGACTAATATTGATTCTTTTCAGCACTCTGAAAGGCATTATTCTGAAGAAGTGACCAAACTTTGCATTTAAAAGTCATACTTGCTTGAGTGACTTCTACATATGATGTACCCAAATTAATGCTTTATTTTCCCAGACTGTGCAGACACTACAGTGAGTTTTCATTTATTTATAAGGTCTTAAATTAAAAAAAAAAAAAAAAACAGCAGTTAGAATTGGATCACACATACTGGCAAAGAAAAAAGAAAGAAAAATTAAATGAGTTAAAAATATATATGGTTTCAAAGTGATTTGGTCATTTTTTTGCTAGCACTCTCACTTTTCAAGCCAGCCTTTTTGTCTTTAAAGTCAAATTTATTAAGTCATTTCTCTGTTGCTTCTTGGAAATTCTCGTAGGAGATAAGATGGAAACAGAGGCTGAAACTCTCCAAACATGCGATTGGGGATTATCTGTAGATTTTGAACCTTGGGTGGCTGACGTTGCCTCTGATGGCTGAGACGAAAGACGCTAAGAAGGTGAGCTGGATGGTATAAAAGAGAGAGAAGTTCTTCCCTAACGTGTTAAAATAGTGGCCTAGGCTTCTCGTAGCATTATTTGTTGTTAGGGTTGTGTTTAAGTACAGAGACAGAGTTGTCGCGATTAATTTCTATTTATGAGGCATTCCAAAGATATTGTAGAGTAAAAACAATAACCAACATTGTTATTTTCAGGTATGTGAGCTATAAAGCTGACACTTCAGCCCTCTGGCCATTTTTCAAGACATTACCTAATCCATTACCTCACAGTGATGACTTGAGGGAAACATTTTCAAAAGCACAGTCATAAAGTGTTCTGATAAAGCCCACCCTAGGTCTTGTAGCAAAACCTAGACATGAATACCTCCTAAAAGGACTTAGGGGGCACCAGCTGTCTCTGTCCACTCACAGTAGTATCATTTACGTCCATCAAAATTCTCTGCTTTATTTTGGGACAGAAATCCTGGCAGGTAGGCTATGTGACATAAATTGTAGCTAATTCTGCTCCAGGGAGGAAAGAGCATATGAGTAGCTGTGACAGACAAAATTGTCTCGCTCTTCATCTTTATGCCATGGGAAAAAAATTATCAGCCAATAAAGCCTTGCCTTTGTAATTCTGCCTATCAGGGGTCTCGTCCTTAGGAAAAGGCAGGGTTGGCATGTGTGGGCACAGAATGGGGACAGTGACCTACCGAGACCCCACTAGGAACCTGCAAAAGGCTGCACTGCTGACACCTCTGCCAGGACCAGATATACAAGACCGAGGGATGGCTAAGGAACTGTAACTGGCAAGGGCTGGGGTGCTCATTCTTCGTTTGTACTCAGAGAGTAAAATCTGTGTCTCCCTCACACCCAGGGCATCTGCAAGAAACATCTCGATCAGCTCAGTTCTCTCCTTCTTACCTGTATCCTACACTGCTGCCCTTGACATTTCTGATCAAGAGTTCCTGAAAGGTCATCCGAGATGGTGGTTCTTGATTCTGGCTGTGCATTACATCACTTGAGGAGCCTTAAAAAGAACGCCAACCCCTGGACCTCACTGCTTAGCACTTCTAGTTTAGGTGGCTTGGGCATTGGCATGTTTAAAAAATTCACCAGTTAATTATAATGTTTACCTAAAATTATCAGCCATTGACCTAAGGAGTTAGAGGTTTTTTGTTTTTGTTTTTTTTTTTTTTTTTGTAGGTAATGAGTAGCTAGTAATGTTTCTGCATAGGGGAGTGTGTGACAAAGATAAACCTGGTGATTTTGTGCAGGATACGTTGGAGAAGGGAGAAAATGTAGGTGGAAACCATGGACTCATCAATTCCGTCAACATCCAAAGTAGCCTCAGGAGTGTCACCACAGGTGAAATGACTCCACTCAAAATCTTTGTTTAGACCATGTTAAGTATTTTGCTTAATTGTCATTTTAAAATGTCTCCTATGGTAAAAGATAAAACACTCTCAGAAAGCATTTATATTGAGAAAGGTTTGTAATGGAGACTGATTTGCCGTGATAGCTCAGAACAAGTACCTTACTTGTCTATGAATTTTTGTATTAACTTTCTTTAAAACTAAGGAGAGACATAGATACCCTCAAACCTATTCTCCCGTGTTTATCTTAAGTGAACTTCTCCCTCAGATAGTTTGACTGGAGGCCAATGAAGCTCGATTCAACCAGTTTGGAGATGCAGGATTGTGGAGAATAATGCCATCCACTTACTTCAGACCAGAGGTCTGCAAAGGTAATCCGATCAGAAAATTTTAAAAAGCTGGGAGAAGACAGTTATAGAGCATACTTCTGCTACTTACATGGAAATACATTTGCATGTTAATATTGCTCTCTTTTGCAAAATGGAAGAAGTCAGAGAGAAACGAGTGATTCCAACTCGTCAGAAAAATGCTAGGAAGGTATAACGATTCATTCAATTATTAATCCATTCTTGTGACTAAATAAGAAATTTCTTATTGAGGTCAAATTCAAATAACATAAAATTAATCATTTAAAAGGGAAAAAATTGTTATTTGGTGCATTCACAGTATTGTACACCTCTACCTGATTTTAAAACATTTCCATCACCTCAAATATTAATTTATTATTAAAGTATTAATTCACCACCCTTTATACAACCCCCATTGTACCAAGTACAATAAACTATATAAAGAAAAATAAAACATAATTTATGCTCTTAAGTTGAGAAGCAAATGTTTAGTAGGGAGTTCTCCATTTTACTATGAAAACTCAAGATAATATGTGATAAATTCTACTTAACAAAATGACACCAACTAAGGAAGAGCTGACTGCCGATTTGTGGATGCCAGTGGTTTGGTGTGGAAGACTTCATAAAGGGAGCAGCATTTGAGACAGGCTTCAAAGGGTGGGTAGAAGAACAGGCAGGAGGAGGCAGGATGCTCTTGGGAGCAGGCATGCCATGAACCAAGGGAAGGATGAAGGGGCATGAGAAACATGCAGGGCATGTTGGCTGGCTTCCTCTGGGCAGGGTAGGTGGAGTGGTAGAAGTTCGGACTGGAAAAGCAGATTGAGCCAATGTCATGGAGATCTTTTAATAACCGACCAAGAAATTTGGAATCTATTTGGTAAGCCATAGCAGACACTGAAAATTTTTTAAGCAAGAAGAAATACAGACAATGGAGTATTTTAGGAAGATAGACCTGATGACTTTAGTGTAGGATAGATTAAAAGGAGAGAAATTATCCCTTTGGATAATTCTAGCAATGCAGAGGGGACTGATCTGCCAATGTGTAAATTAGAAAAAAAGTCTCAAGAGAGGCTTCCAAGCCCCCAAAAGATGGAGGCTATGAAGAAGGAGGGTTTGAGGGTTTAAGGTGCCTCAGCCACGCCTTCCTGTTTCTACACAGGTTGTTTCCTCTTAGAGACACTGTCTAAATAAGAGACCAGTTTTACTGGTAAATCACAGAGCCAGCCTCACAGGAAAATCATAGCCTGGAAGTTAGAAGTCATCCTTCAATATGGCTCCATAAGGGTCATGGGTCTCTACTGACCAGGGCCTGCTTGACCTTTAGGCATGTCAGACTTGGTGGCAATGGTTATTCTTACAACCCAGTAAAGAATTGAAGCCTACTTTTCTTTTTAGCAGAAGATACCATTCAAATGTGCAAATGATCTTCTGTATGAGGTATGTAGATTTGCTCCACTACTCATATTATTCTCGCTCAACAATTTACTAAGTGCTATTGTGTGTTAGGCCCTATCTCAGACTCTCACTCCTAAGGGCTGTCACAGTATGGAGAGAATACCAAATCTGCTTTCAACATCTCCCCAACCCACAGATGACAGGTACCTGGCACAGGTGCCTCCACTCCTTGCTCCTGGTCCATGTGGTCATGGCACGTTGTCCCATTTGGCCTGGTCACAGCTCAGTCCTCCTCCGCTCAGAACCACAGGCAGTCTCCACATACACGGCCTCAAGGGAGCCTACAAGCTGTTGTTTCCCATACCTTATTTGCATGCCTGCCTTGAAACAAGTACTTTCTTCTTCCCGGTGTTCAAATACCTATTCCAGAGCAATATCATTCATTCAAAATTTACACCGTCATTCACTTTTAAATTTCTTCCTTGTTTAGGCCTCTTTCAAGCAAGGAAACTTGCAACGCAAAAGATGGGGTATTCAGTCCTCTCTTTTGATAATCCTACCACATACCCAAAGTTTATCTCATACTTTCTAGGGTTGGTTTAATGTGTAGAATCTGAAAAGATCTTATGTGACTGGAAAAGCAATAACCTGCCATCGGAGACCTCTGGATGCAATCATACCCAATGATGAGTCCCACCTGGGTATTTTTATGACTTCTTTTCTTGCTGCTTTGAGCAGTTCTTCCCTCTGCTTAGGGATTCACACCCCTGCAGAGTTCCTCTCAAGGACATCCATTTCATGAGTTGGCATCTGGACCAATGAGGAAAATTTTTCTCTTTGCCCTTGCAAACTATGGAAGTACAGGCTTGTTGCAGCTCAGACCTGGCTTTTCCTTTTGCCACCGAGCAGGAGAAACTCCAAATACAGCCTCACACAATGACACTCTTTCGAAGATGAGTCAGATTCCTGTCCTTGCGTCTTCTAGTTGTTCATAAATCAAGTTCTCTCAGGGCTCCTCTTGGAGCCATCTCTCCCTTGGATTGAGATGAGCACCCTCATGGCCTCCATGAGTGGAAAGAGATGGATGTCCAACCCATGAACCACTCTCCTTTCAAAGAAATCTTATTATCAACCTCTTTAGCCCCCAAACGAGTTACCGGCCATATCTACTATAGCCTGGGGGTAGAGAATAGACCAGCCTTGGCAGAATAAGTATCACAATCTCCAAGTGAGTCCCTCATAGGTGATCTAACATCTGCTTTAGGCTGTGGGAAGAGCCATTGCATTTTTTCTCTTTGAAAAATCCAAGACAATAGGAAAAGTCAAATGTAATGTACAATTATATGTCTAATTTGTTATGAATTAAAAATAACACAAAATTTGTAAATTACATGTCTGCAATCCCTCATCTGAAATTCCTTGGGTCAGAGATGTATCAGAACTCACTGATTTTGAGATTTTGGAAAGGTAATATGGTGCATGTATCCTAGAGCATGTTACAGCCCCCAGTCGGGTCCAGGGTAGCACCCCCTAATAAAATTCAGCAAAAGGTACATATTATATATTCACCCAACATGGGATAAATAAAGATGATAACTGGCCTCTCCTAAGCTCTGGTCTAGTTCGGCCACCAAATGATTTGTGGCCTAAATGAAATTGGTAGCAGTAGGTGGTGTGCTCTGGTTTCTCCTTTCCTTCTACCCTCCAGCCTTGCACTGACGACTCCCACGGGCCATCAACCAGCAGGCAAGAGAGCTGGGAGCACAGTGCATGCAGTGAGTGTCCCTGGGATGTGGAGCAGAGGAGGGAAGGGCCAGAAATGGATGTGAGACAAGCAAGTGTGGGACTGGCACACTTACCTTTGTCACTCAGCACCCCCCTTCAGAAGTCCCTGATTTTATTACCCATCCTTCTCTCCTTTTTAGCACTGACACGTTTCTCAGCTAATTCTAAATTGAACCAGCATTTTGTTGAAAACCAGATCATCTGGGCTCTGATTAGAAGTTTGCCCGTATCCCTTAGTATACCTAGAGTTCCCAAAATGTGAGAGAGCTTTTGGGAAATACGTATAATAATTTTATATTATGAGAAAAGCCAGGGAGTTGAATCTATGCCGTTCAAGTATAACTGTCATTCTAAAGGTTTGACTAGAAGATTCAGGGTGAACAAGAATGAAGGATATATACTAAGTAATAACTGGGAAATTAAAGATTACAGAAGTACAAGTATCAAGACCTATCTAAGCATTTGGTTCTTTTAAGTCTTCTTTACAAGGACAAAATAATGACTAACAAATGCATATTCATATTTCATCTTTCCATTAAGGAAGAGATCATGGTTGGTTCTTGGGCATTTGCTGTCCCAATGTGGTGTGAAGGACAGATACCGAACTAACAGCTGAAGGGGCTCAACTAATTTCCATTAGAAGGGACATATCATTTTGTCTAAAGAGTAACAGCTCTTCTTGGTCCTGAGTGCCAATGTCTGAGAGAGGATGGCGGGAAAGGAGAGAGAGGAGAGCTGGAGACAGAAAGGGCCAACATAGGCTCAATGGGGGAGACAAAATTTAAATATGTGTGAAGACAGCTACTCAGGGCAGTGATTCTGCTGTGTGAACTCTTGGAAGAGAGGAGGGGAGAGAATTTTTAGGAAGTTTTGCCATGTGTTGCGAATGGCAGACCTCTTTGCTCGTCCTCTTCATTGACGTCATTATGTTTTAAATTGTTTTTCAATACCTTTTTGGATGTCAGGCGGGTGTTTCTTTTATGTAGGACACATGCTGAGGGAGGTCACGGAGAAGCCCAGTTTTATTGGGGTTATGTTTTTATAGCATCTTTTTAAAGTGCTCTTCAGTGCTGCTGTTTAACTTTATTAAAGAATTCTTCTTTTGACTTTTAAATGATGAGTAAAAGGGCTGTTAATCTTTTTCTCTGTTAACCCAGGCTCTGTTGGAATCCTGGCAATTCCAACATGTAGATACAACTAAAGCAAAATACCTAAGAGGTAAAAAGGCAGCCTTTGGGCAGTGAGCTTGGAAACCCAAAGCTGCAATATTACAACATAAAATATCCCAACAAAAATGCATTTTGTTTTCTAGTTTGGGAACATTCTGTGTTCCTAACTTGGAAACAGACACTCAGGTTTTACAGGCCATTCCCAGGCACAAATTTCAGTAAAATTTCTTCATTGCATATGATGAAGTGTGTGAACAACTCCAGCACTGACGCCATCAATTTCACATGCCCTCCCCTTCGGGCCTGTTCAGTCCCAGCCCCAGGTCCCACTGCAAGGGCGTTGCACCTGGGCCATCTCTGCAACATTTACCACACTGTGTCTTTGCTCTACGTGAATGTGTAGCACACCCTCCCCTTTTTCAGCAATTTCAAAACCTGGAGGTTAGTTTTCCATCTCCTTTCCAATTCTCTTTGTTTACAGGAAACCACTTCTGGTTATTTTCTAGACTTTAACTACTGGCAAAAGTGCTGAGTGGTTCTTTAGGCCAATTTGAACAATTGCCTGTGTTTATCTCTGTCCCTTCTCAGGAGCACCCAGCACTAGACTGGATGCTGGCATGTGGCAGACTTCCTTCTCTTTGGCCAGGTCCCTACTGTAAAACAATACAACCGCCAACATTTGTGCTGAGGTAATCATCAACACTTCTCCCACAGGCATGAGGATGAGAGTGTGGTAGAGATTTCTTTCTGCTGGGATTTACCTCCCCAGTATATGCAAGGCCTATTCCTTTGTCTGAAAACAGCTTGAAGTATCTCTATCATAGCTTTCATTGTCTTGAACCAGGGCTGTGTCCTGGAATGATTTATCAGCCTCTGCCTTGTTCTTTTCATCATCTGTGCTTGAGACCCTGGCATCACAGCTGCCCTTCTTGCCATCGCCATAGTTTTATACAATGTGGTTCTAAACATGCTCCTAAAAGATGACAGGATGTGTCTTCATGCGTGTTTCTGTTAATGATTTAACAAACATCTGATATGGTTGACAAGTAAGTACTAATTAAAAAGTATTTGTCATCTACCAACAAAGCATATTATTTAAAGACAAAATGTTGTTCTTGGGTGAACTATGTAGAATTTTAATAATTCTTCACTTTTCGGTTGTCAGTTACAGAGAACCCGTGCAATTTAGTAAGCCTCCATGGTTACAAGTTTGAACACTGAACTTCAAGAGGTAGTAGTGCAGAATGAATTGTACCTGGACTCCAGACCAGACAAACTTGGCTTTAAATCCTGGTTCTACCATTTAATAGCTCTCAGGGCCTCATCTCTTTATTTATAAAATGGGAATAATATTTATTGTACAAGATTATAGTTAAGACATTGCCATATATAAAACGTGCTTGGAAAATAGTTAAGTATCCCCAAAATGGTAGCCACTTTTACTTTATTATTGATTTTCCTGAGAATGCCCTCAGTCTGCCTCACTAATTACCAGTATAATTAATGATTAATATCAAATTTCATAAACCACATTTGGTTTTAATGAAACAATACATATGCCCATCTTGAAAGTGAGTTTAAAAAAATAAACAGAACTCTACAGAATGACTGATAGCCCCTTGGGGGAGCAAAGCACTTGGCAGACTGAGGATTTGTAGATAATCCAGATAAATTTTTTCTTGGAGCAAACCATCTATGCCTACTTTTTCATTAAATGCCAGGACAAATGCCTTAATATGTCTAGAGTCTATATTTCCAAGGGTCCATTTCTGCAACTCAATTCATCTCCCTAGAAAACCAACCCAGCTCTGGGATATGATAGGCCTAAAGGAACATACCATTATCTGACTCAACTCTCTAAAGTTTTCCAAGATACACTGTGAATGAGATTAAAGAATTTGTTTATTGTGAAGAAAAGGCTTATTTCTCTGGAAGCATAGTTATTCTTGCCTCTAAGATTAAAGATTAAAGCAAAAAAGATGTAAATGAGATAGGGTCTTTGAATTTGACAATGAAGGAAATCCTTAGAGAATTTTATACTTTTAGGAAGTCCCATAGGGCAAATGGCTTCATATCAACATTGGTCTGATTCCAGTGGACCAGAGAAAAAATTTTGAGACAAAGATTTCGATGAAAATCATAGCAGAAAATTAAGTTTTTTGAGTCATAATTAAGATATTTGCAAACAATTCAATCTTCTGGCAATTCTGTTATTTAATAGATTTGCATCTTACAATTAAATCCAAGTATGTATGAAAAGTTGCCATGCACATAAAAAAACAAGTTTAGCTGTTTATCAAAAAATATTTTGTGTGTTTAAAATAAATCTTTTAAACCAACCACTCTTTTGATGCTTTATTATGCATAGGGCTACAGTAGAGCATTATTTTAATTTATTCGTCATTTTTATATCCAAGATCATTTGTTATTTTCTCAATTCCTTCCCCATCCTCTCCAAGTACTTTAAACTACTTTACTAACATTTTAATGACAAGTCATATTTAAGTCCCTTGACATATATCTTCTACTATGAACTGCAGCCTAGTATCTTCAAATGATCTGAGCTTTGCTACTGTGAGATTTCTAATGCAGAGTGGAATTCTTTCAATTAACAGAATTAATTTTCAGACTTAAACCATTTTGTAGACTTCCTGAGGCAAAACAAAAGGTAGATTCACCATTGGTTAGCTAAAGGGAAAGAGATTGCTTAAGAAATGTGCCGAAATCAGGGAGAGACTGGGCCACGGGCTCCTGAGAAGAGCCCAGCTGTGTCAAGGATCATCAACTTTGACATTTACTACCTGTTTTTTCCAGAAGGTGGTGCTTGTCAGTCACTCCTGGATGGTTGTGAGAAAGGACTAGATCCCAATTCTTCACATATCCCGATTCTCTAAGACTCTGCCCTCACTAAAAGAAGCCAATGAATGCAGAAGCAATACTGGACTGTCAATACAGTATAATGTTTTAGCACATCCACAGCTCCCACATAATATGCACCAGAAGAGTGTGTACTGAAGGAATGGTTGGGGATATATGAATCTGTCAGCATGATGAAAGAAAAAAATTCACAGAATCATAAAATTTTCAGCTGAACAAGACTTTAAAGGTCACCTGTCCTAAGAGTTCTTAACAAACCCCTGGGAGGTATGTGGATTATTTTTAGGAAGTCTGTAAACACCCTGAAGTTGTTTGCAAATTTCATGAGTGCATTTATCCACGGGGAGAGTTCGCAGTTTTCATTATATTCCCAAAGGTGCCCCAAAATAAATAAGATTAAGTAAGGCTCATTGTATAAAGGAGGAAACGGAGTCATAGCATGGTTAAGCAACTTGCTCATGTCTCTTTCAGATAACAGTGGCAGAGCTAGAGATGGAACCCTATTTTCCTGAGGGATGTTGCAACTACACAAAATTCCACCAAAATTTCTTCATTTTTAAGGATTAGAAGTGTTTACAAGGTACTCTGCTGTATTTGTTTCTGAATCACATCCAAATAACTGTAAGTTTGGTTAAATACTCAAAGCTATTAGCATTATGCTCATCATTTAGAAAATGCTTATTTGACCAAATGTTTCCGTTTTGATTGATTATGTTGGCATTATCCAGACATAGTCCAAATAGCAGCACACTCCCATGACCATGATCTTGTAAATATTCTGGCATCTCCCCCATTACCAATAAAACGATTCAGCACAAGTATGCAGCATAAAAGAGAGAAAAATGGGAAACATATGTCTGAGGTCTCCTTGTGAAATGTATAGTCATTAAGGGAATGATTTGTATTATGTGCTCTGAGCATGCAGTTAGCAACCATGGGACCCAGCAAAGTGAAAAGAAGAAGTAATGTTGGAAGAGATATTTCCAAAGGAGAGAGAATCACAATCCTCCTTTCTAAACCAAAACAACCAAAAGGCTAAACCAGTGAAAAAGCATTTATGTACGACTAAATAAATAAAAAATCTTTACTCCCGTGATGTGATGTAGTTCCTCAAGATTTAGGGTAGGGTGATAAAAAGGCAAATAGTCAGAAAACACTCAGACAAGTAATTGCTACAAAGAAATTTTTTAATAATGTGGCCCAAACTCAAATGAACCAAACAATATCATCAATAACAAAAAAATAGCACCGAAGACCTCAAACAACTATTATAGGAAAACAAACATCATTAGTCTGGGCAGGGTTCACATCCTTCCCCCACCTCTGTTTGAGCCATTCATTTGGCCTACCATCAAAAAGTTTGGAAGTCCATTTTTCATGAGAAAATAGAGTAAAAAAGAAGCTCAACTCCCATGCAGGGTGGCTGCATGGTGGAGAACCCTGGGAGTGTGGGTTTATATGATATTAATAGTACAGGCTTCATGTTGTGAGGGGCACGGAGGCTCAGGATGGCAGGGGTAGATGGCAGGGATAAGAGAATCCTGTGGGAATTCTCTGCCAGAGGCAGCTGGGAGCAAACAGAACCATCCCTTTGCACACGTGTGAGCACCCTAGGGGAATTCTTGGAGGGGTGCATGCCCTTAGAGGAGGGAAACTGGGTTTCCTGTTAATCTGGGCTGGAGGTTACTGAGCGATGTACCCAGGGGCAAATTATTCACAAATTGCATTATGAAATACCATTACCCCAGATAGAAACTCTCTGAGGATGGTGGTGTTAGAAAATAGGAGAGGACAAGAAGTAGTTGGAAACCCAGACAATATTGAGAAAAACACAGTCATGCTTGACAATTCCAGTTCGGGGGATATTTCCCTAATTGTGACACTGTTGAGGAAGAGGCAAGGGCCGAAAGCGATCAAGGCTTTATGAAAGACTTATACAAGCAAAAAGAAAATGAACATTGTTGTCTACAAGCAATGTCCAGGTAGCATTGGTATTTACAACATAGATACAGCGTATGTGACCTAATTTTCACAATGAGTCTCTTTGCATTCAATGTGATGGGTATATTCGTCATTGCACTTGCCACAAAAGGAGGTATTCAACACTCAGTGGGACCACATCTTAATGTTGGTGGTAAGGGCTGGGACTACAAGAAGGTGATGGGTGGAAGGCAAAGGCTAGGTGTTCCACCCCTTAAAACTTGCATCAAGGTCAATTGCAAGTTTCAATGCTTAGTAATACCAGGAAGTGAGTCTGGTTAGCAAATTCATTCTTCTGTATTCGGGATGGCTGCTATCTGCATTAGTCAACTTGGGAAACAAACTGGCCTTATTCTTCCTGCCTGGGAATGTGTGAAGCACAGCATCAAGTGTCGACACTTGGTGAGCGTCCACAGCCATGAGTGAACAGGCTCAATCCTGCCATATATAGGCAGAGTCTTTGGCTGCTCTGTTTGGTCTGTTCTCCCAAGTCAGGTCCTGGAAGTTTTTGCTTTAGTGACTTTACTTGGTAAGGAAGGCTTTGAATCAGAGATCAGCACATGAAATCTTCAGATTGTAATTCCATGAAAATAGCAAGGGAGGAAGACTCGTATTGTGGATTACATATATTGGTTTGTTGTTTGGTGAAAGAGGTCTCCAGTCTTGTGTGGCCAGCTGTCCAGAAAGTATCCTTTCTGTGGGGCATTCACACTTAATTGTTAGAAATGGGTCTTAATTACTTGCCACTTTACCTTAACTCCATTAAGCTCTATTGCATGCTAGACAGTGGATGTTATTTACTTGCTGCTCACAAGCCAGTGGCAATGGTCACATTTCACCCAGGTTTGTTTGTGTGTGATGTTTCGGGGGGAATCAATGTTCTGGAACTTCTGCCAACTCAAAAACCCATTTTGCTGCTTGGGGATATTGTTGATAATTCATATTTTCTGGCCATCAGATACGATTTTTCTCCTCAAAACTTCCTCAAGGGTGTCCAAATCTAGGGCAAGTCTTCTGTCTTCAAAAAAATCCCATCATGAAAAATCTATCTGGGGTAATGGTATTTCACAATGTAATTTGTGAATAATTTGCCCTGGAGTACATCACTCAGTAACGTCCTGCCCAGATTAACAGGAAATCCAGCCTTCCTCCTCTAAGGGCATGCGCCCCTCCAAGAATTCCCCTAGGGTGCTCACACGTGTGTGAAGGGATGGTTGTGTTTGCTCCCAACTGCCCCTGGCATGTGACACTCATACACTCTCTTCAGGTTGGGAACATCATAACCGATCCTATAGACCAGCTGCAAAAGAGTGAATCCCACCCATCTCATCCTGACTGCTGCTGGCACAGCCAGAGAGCTGCTGAGCATCTAAAGACCCAGACAAAAGAGATCTGCTGCTGCTGCTGCTGCTGCTGCTGCTGCTGCTGCTGCTATTCAAGCAGCACGTCAGTGCACGTCATTCGTATATGAAGCAGGATTGCTTGGGTCTGAAACTCCTATTTTAGTCACTTCCATTAGTACAAGTCTTTGGCCAGGCCCCAGAGATTGAAAGACTTGAAATTTCATCCAAGTGCATCTCATTCTGAGATAGCCTCTTCTCCCAATGTCTATATTTGCAGAAGCACTTTTTGGCAACGTGAGTAAAACTAGGTCAGGTTCTGATATTCAGGTACTCAGAGCATGGGGTAGGTTAGTGACCCCATTTTTTTCTCACCATCAAGAAAATTTTAATCTCTGGAGCTTTTGTTGCCCTTCCCAGACACAGGGCCTTAGTGAAGACCACCCTGTCAGGTCCCAGGAGGTTTGGAAATTGAGCAGAAATTTAAGAAGGCTTGTGGCTTTGCACAAATTTGCCCATGCTCTCTCTAGCCATCATACAAGTTCATACACAATAGTTGTTTTCCTACCCAACCTCCTCACCACCCCCCCAAAAAAATCCCCTTTACTAGATACTCCACTACCTTAAGTGCAGCAAAATGGCAAAGCACAAACATTAGAATGAGGATATCCTGGGTTAGAATATGAACTCCATTCTAGATATGTGTCCTGGCAGGTGTGACCGAGCCTTTTAAACTTGAGTATCTTTATCTGTATACTGAAAATAATAAAGGGGATAATAACTTTATGGATTGTTAATGAGATCAAATTAGTTAATAATATAAAGACTTTAGAGGAGCATTTGGCAGTAGTAAGTATACAACAAAGGGTGGCTATAATACATATCTGTTGTAAGTGGAAGGTGTGGTTCACCCAGTCACGAATGAGGTTTATGAAAGCATCACACTGTAGGGGGGTTCATCTGTTCTGTCCCTCTTGAGCAACAGAATCTCGACGACAATTGGCGGGTGGAGTGCTTGTATCCCCGATACCTATCTGTAATAATGCCTGGCGTGCTCCTTAAACAAAGAGTTTATGAAGATAACAAAATTATTAGCTGAAAATGACTGGACGCACCCAATGGAATGAAAATTATATTTAGGTCACAAGTATCAAGTGTGCAGATAACAGTGTAACTGCACGATTAACTCAAACATAATAAGACACAATGAGCATGGGCCGTGATAGTAATGTTTCCAGTCTCTCCTCACTAAAGAAGCTGCAGAATCGATCTTCTCTTTTCTTTTGCAAGTTTTTTTTTTTGTGTTTTAAAACAAATGCTCATTGTAAAAAATTCAATTCTGTCAAAACAATAAAGATAATAAAAAGTTAAATTGGTATAGTTTAATTTTAAAAACCAAAAGTATGACATTTTATGTAAGAAAAAATAAAAGTCCCTGTGAGTGTTTTACCTATTTTTTTATCATCTCACTTCTGAGAAACAGACACTGAAAATAGTTTAGAGTATGGACTTCTATACATTTCTATCCATACATAAACATGTAAACATGCATACGTATGGATACACAGTCATGCCTCACTGTGGGATACTTTCTGAGAAACACGTCACGGGTGATTTTGTCATATGAACATCATAGAGGGTATTTACGTAAATCTACAGATAGGATAGCCTACTACACACCTAGGCTATATGGGATAGCCTATAGCTCCTAAGCTACAGACCTGTACGGCACTGAATGCCACAGGCAATTGTGACACAGTGTGAAGTATTTATATATCTAAACACATCTAAACATAGCAAAGGTACAGTAAAAATACAGTATTGTGATGTTATGGAACCAGCATTGTATATGCAGTCCATCATTGACCGAAACATCATTATGTGAAGCATGACTGCATGTAGTTTTTTTTTTTAACAAAAATAATCTCATACTATATGTTCTATTCTATGACTTGCTTTTTCCCTTAACAATATATTTTTGGGCACCTTTTTACATCAGTAAGTTTAGATTTTCTTAACTCATTTTAATGACTGTATAATTTAGATTGAATTTATTAACCTCCCAGCAAATATATACAAATTCCTATTTTTTTGGTCTTTATTAATACCTAATATCATTTATAATTTTTAAGTCTCTTAAACAAAGACTTAAACAATGTATCTTGTTTTATTTATGAGCAAGGCTGTACAATTTTAATTTTTTTGTTGATTTGTATTTTTTTCATGTGGGCTGTATTCTTATATCCTCTTTTGAAATTTCTGCAGAATAATTTTCTTTATTCTTATTAATTTATAAGAACTTTTTGTGTATTAAATTAACCCTTTAAGAGTCATATGTGTGGTAACTATATTTTTTCTATGCCATTGATATTATTGTTTTACTCTGTTTATGATGTTTTGTGTTAGACATAAAGGTTTGAAACAAACTTATCTAGATTTTAGCTTATTATTACAGGTTCTTGTCATTCTGAGAAATGTCTTTCGTAGTCCAAGATTACCAAAACAGAGTTTATTTTTTCTTCAGGTATTTTACATTTAAAAAATATTTAAACCTGCAACCTACTGTCTGAATTAATAAATAAATATTCCATTTTGTTCAAATAGCTACTCATTTGTACCAAGAAAAATTAATAAATAGTGCATCTCTTCCCAACTGTTTTGCAAACCCATTTTAACATACTAAAATCTCCATTTTTCCACAAATATATTTCTCACTGCTCCCTTCTCTCCATGGGAGAGTCTTCTCTTGGTCTCCCTGTCTATTCTTGTATTATCATTTTAAACACTATCTTTTTTTTGAAACAATTTAATATTTTGCATATTTTTCTCTCCCTAGTTAGACTTTTCTCAGATTTTCCCTCACTTTTCACAAATATACTTTTCAAATAAATTTTAAAATAATTTTTGTAAGAGGTAATTTGATTATTTTTGATGAGGATTGAAAATAATTTCAACATTATTTTAGGGTGAATTGACATCTTTATAATGCCAAGTGATTTTTTTCTCTAAGAACAAGTGCATGCTTTTGCATTTACTTAAGCCTTATTTTATGTGACTCAGTAAAATATAAATATTTCCCTTCATAAATATCATTCACATTTCTTGTTGATTCATCGGTATTTTAATATTTTGCTGTTATTCTGAATGAGTTCTTATATTTAATTTCATTTATTACTATTTATTTTTTATATAAAGGATATTTGTTTACTGTACTTATTTTAACTGCCACCCTGCTTGATTTCTCGTATTTTCTTTAATGTTTTCTAATGCTTCTTTCAGGTATAAAATAATATTATTAGAATCTAGGTGGTGGGTATACAAGTATCCACTGTAGAAGTCTTTCGAATTTTTTGTATGTTGGAAATTTTGCTGTATGTTTGAAAATTTTCATAGCAGAATATGGGGTACAACTAATTTTATCTGACTGCACTAACCAATACTTTGAATGTTTCCCTGTAACCCACCTATAATTATATAGCTACATGAGATAATTATTCAGCTCAGATCTTATCAGGCCAAATGCTTTTTAACTCACTCCATGCCTTTGCTATTAGATATATTTTCTTATTTTTTATATCTGTAATCTCTCCCCACCTTTTTTTTTTTTATCAGAGTGGTGGCTAATTAACTCAATTATGAAGGCTTATTTTATTATTTGCTATACTGAGAAATTTTGAAAAAAAAATGTGGTTTTAACTGATTTTAACATCATTTATTATTTGCATTATTAATTGTGATTATCATTTGTGAGCACATGCTGCACAAAATCCCTGCTCTGGGGAGTATATCAAAGCTCACATTTAATTATTGTCTTAAAATGTTATGGTATTCTAAATAACAACAAAAGCTATGAAAGTCTAGAAATAATTAAAGTTTATAATTAATATTACCAGTTTAATGTTACTATACAATCTCCAATTGGCCAAATAAATAATTATTAAAATCTCCAAGCTTATTAAAACTAACTAACATCTGCAGGGACAATTTGGTAATAACCTCGAGTCATGATGCCTTATCATTCATATGCCATTAATTTTATTACGTTTATGCTTCAATGCTCAAATAGAACAAAACGATTAAAACTAGTTAAGGTTTTATACGAGAATAAGTACACAAATGCTGAGTTTATAAACCTATTCATTTGTTATATTATGCTCCACGTTTCCCTAAGAGGTTTCCAGACCAGCCACTTTGCTACAGTTTATATGTTAGGCAAACCCAAGCACAAGGACATACATAATGAACTTCAGGAATCACATATTCACATACACATATGCTGACTATCTAGAGATAATTTTAATAAAACAACATATTTGAGTTCCTTGATATGCTTCTATACCTTCTTAAATGCGTAATGCGAATGTCTTTCCCATTAGAAATCTACAGGACAAAAACATCTTCTTTCCTTTTATTTCATTTTTTGTACTTCCAGGAACTACCGAGGGTGCTGCTTTGTTCACAGAGAATTTTCAATAAATTATTGTGCAACGGACAAAGCTTCTAAGAAGAGCAGAAGTGTTTTCTTATAAACACTTAGTGCTCTCCCTGAGTTTGGCTCTGGTCAGGCAGAGGCTAGGGCAGAATTCTAATGAGACTCTATTTGATTTTGCACATCTGTCACCTGAGGACTGAAGAACAGAGCAAGTATCACCCTGGGCCTGGTTGGGTCCATTCATCCCGTATTCTGCCCAAGAGAGTAGGAACTTTGATTTTATTGCTGCACTAGCCTCACAACATAGGCTAGGTTCTGTAACAGTATAGATGTTCAATCATTATTATGTTAAATGTATAAATGATAGAGAGCCCAAGAAAGGTTGTTTTTAGGTAAAAATAAATAAAATAAAGAATGCGGTTTGAATTCACAAATATGGACTTGAGTGCTTATGTTACCAAACTACTCAACCAACCACTGAATCACACATCTCCAAACACCTGTGACTGTGAAATATCTTTATTATTTAAGCCACATTAGTTGTAAACTGTTTCCTTCAGTTGTAACAACTATATTTGAATGAAAATGTAAGTAAAATGAAGTTTTTGCATATCTCTAACCAGATCTAATTAAAACTATTTGCTGCATTTACTTTCATTTTTCTATGCATGTATACAAATAAATCTAATTTCTGTTTTTATAAAACTAGGATCATATTGAAATACAATTTTATATACTGCTTTTTGTGTATCATTATATTATGTTTTTGAATGTCATTGAATAATTTCTAAAACAATGATTTATAATAGTATGAATATACCATGATTAATCTACATGTTGTTAGAATATGCCTTTTCTTACTCAATATTTGAGACAGAATTTTTTGTTGCCTAAAAGCTATTATACCACTTTCAGGGAAAAAAATAGATATGTATTAACAGTAATTGTTAGAAAAAAAAATTAAAGGGAAATAAAATACATCTCTTCTTTAGAAACTAATAATTACATGGAAAGTCAGACAAAACACAACTTAAGAAGTGTGACATTTCCAAAATATAGCTGTGAATAACTTTAAAGATCTAAAGAGAAGAAAGTGAAAGCTAATTTTTGAGTGTGGGCTCAAAGGGCTGATCAGTGTAGACACCTTGCCAATATAGCTTCAGGGTCTAAAGTTGAGTCGGCTTTGTTTATGAAGCAAAAGGTGCCCATAAAGAGCTCCTGATGCTATGTGTGAAACATTGAGTTCCTTACCTTTTCTGGAATTCTTACTGAGAGAACACTCAACACTACTTGAAATTTCTCCAAAAAATTTCTGGCATGTTTCCTCCCATATAAAGCAGGGGAAAAAAGAAAAGGAATGAGGGAAGGAAGTTCTCGGGGTCACAGGGTGCACATGCCACATGCACAGGCTCCCCAAGCTTGGATGATCCGTGTTTGATCGGCAGCAGGCACGTGCTGCAACCCGAATGCCTTAGCAAAAGCATGTTTTATACGCATAACGGCTAATGCCTAAAGAGGGAATATCTGCACTGTGACTGGCTTTCTTCTAACTGCCTTACATATACTGACTCGTTAATCCACATAATAACTGTATTGAGGAATGTCTCGTTATCATCTGCATTTTCTAGAAAAAGAAATGGAGGCAAAGAGAGGTTTAGCTCAAAATAGCACAGCTGCTAAGTAGTGAAGCTGGCATTCTAGCTCTGGAGTCCACATTCTCAACCATTAGGACAAAAATTCCCAAACCTTCTTGGTTTATGATACCTTTAATGATTCAATATTTTTTTTTATATTGTCCCAAGACCAAGAGATGTCTGAGAGTTCCATTTATTAAGTATTAATAGTTAAGTCAAAATAACTTTGTTATATATTCTAATGATTTACTAGCCATTTAAGAATAATATACATGCATTGGAAGAAAACATATTTTAGTTCATTTGTACGTGGCCATAGTTGTTCCTAACATATTTTGTGCACCTGTTGGGCACTGAGCAACTTTCCAAATCTTGGAAATCAGATTGGGTGTGGCTACCGTCATTTCCTGATTCACATTGATTAGTGTCCTATTTCCTTTTTGTTATACCAACTGCCCCAATTCAGCTTTACAATAATAAGCTGTCATTGAAAGGAATGTAGCATGATCTAATGCTTAAACTATGAACTACCTTGAGCTAGTAGGTCTCATGCTGTCAACAAATGTCAATTAATACCATCTTTCCCTCCGAAATTTAAAATACTCTGTGTAGCCTCTGTGAGTTCCCTGCACTACCCTGGGGTACCTCAGTGCAGTTTGGGGATTGTGGCTATAGGCAATATTGCCACTTGAGTTCAAGACCCAGTAGAGAAATGAATTGTGATTGCATTTAATTTAAAAAGCACCTTTTGAAAATTATATCCAAAGTTGCCAGCTTCATTATTCAAAGCTTATGTGTATTTAATCGAGAGATTCTTTCACTTGGCTTAGCACTCCTTGGAGATAAGTGTTGCAAATCAACGGGAATGAAAATGAAGACATTTGGAGTCTTAGCCATTTTAGGTTTCTACAGCTATAAGGCATGGAGCTGGACTAAATGGTTTCTAAATTCCTTTCTGGACTTTGATCACTGGAGTCTATACACTCAGGTCTTTTCTTTCTACATGTAGGTATAACACTGCTTTTCCATGGGAAGATTCCCTTCCATCCCCCCTCCTCCCCCTCCCTTCAGCATTAAACCATAGACCATGATACAATAAACAGACTAGATCCAGGTCAGAAGGCCTCCTGAGTTCTACTCTGAGCTCTGACATATACCATCTGTACGACCTTGGGCAAGTCGCCTCACCTTTTTGCACTCTTCTCCTCATCTGTGAATTGAGGACAGCAGTGACTGTTTTACCAAAATGTGATAGGGTTAAAACAGTTAGTGTGTATGTCATAATATTCTTCAAATTGTAAAGCACTACGTGATTCTATTATGAAGATAATGAGTATGAGTTTATACTCTAGAAGTGTTAACATCTGTCTAGATTAGCATCATTGGTAGGCTATGGTGATAATTGCAAGTTTGTTAAGGGAAAATTGTTTTTTATAGTTTCATAATTTATAATCTATATATGCCAATCCCATCCCGTATTTCTGCCCACTTATAATCATTTTAATGCTAGGTTGATTAGATAAACACTTTTAGTGCAATATATCTCTAATCTATCTTTGTTCCTCTTGGTTCCTGATCATTTTGATGGTGGCCAACAAATTTTTAAGTGCTTTAAACATATTTTTAAACAAAAATAGACACATATTATCATACTCCAAATTCAATCATCATTATAGCTCATTAAAAGTTAAAGCCTATTAAAAATTAGCTTCTCTAATCATGTACCCCTAGCCTCCCAGAAAATGAAAATATAACTTCGTTTTTAGACTGTGCAAAGATGCCCCTTAGCAAAAATCAGAGAAGTCAGACAATAATATTTTGATGCTTTGGGGAAAATATTTTCATCTGATTTAGTGAGTCATTGAGAATGTGGTTAAAAGTGTCATTTATTGCATTACTGTTTCCTCTTTAACTTAATGGAATTTTCTCTGTTCTTGGTGTGAAGGAAGTTGTATTTCTCCTGTAAACCTTCTCTGTTTTAACTTTTTTCCTCTTTGACTTTGGCTATTAGCAAGTTCAAAGACAAAATGGCTTCCACTTTATATGCTAATGCAACTCCTGACTTCAATTCTTACCCCTTATTTTCCTTTTGCCTCATTTTTTCTTACCAAATTATTTTATTTTATTTTATTTTGTATATTGTGTGCATTATTTTAAAATATGCCAAATCCTCTAGAGAAGAAATGGCTAAATAAAGGTTCTGCCTGATTATCATGCCAGGCCCTGACAAAAAAATGAATAGCATATCCAAGAAGGGTGATTTAAGGAGATTAATAAAAGGAACTGTTTACAAAGTTGCGAATAGGGTTTAAGGAGCCTAAAAATGAGGGAGCAATGCCCCAGGGGAAGTAACAGCATCAGGCTTTCCACCTCTAGCCTGGAGGTGATGAAGGGAAGGAGCCTTTACTGGAATCCAGAAAGGGCAGAGGCCTGAGAAGAGACACCTGGCAGGAGGTGTGGCCCTTGGTTGTGGCTCAGCCAGTGTAGAGAGAACTCACAGAGAGGAAACCAGAGGGAATAAACACCCCAACGTTGCTCTTTTCTTGCCTTCTGTTCTGCTACCAGATGTCAAACCCAACAGGGAAATGGAAGACCAGGGAGCCCACTGTCGCAGTGCATGTGGCCAAGCCTCTGGCAAGGGCACAGAGTAGGGTGCAGAAGGGTGGTGAGCGGCTCTGGAGGTGCCAATGGAAGATCTCCAGTACATCTAGCAATATTTAGTAATGGAAATACATTACAGAGATGCATAAGAGATGATACGTAAAGATACACAAAGAGATGAATCTATTAGCTAGAGGGGAAAATACATGGTATCTACTGTCCCTGTTGGTCAGTATTTCAAAATGCAATGTTCAAGAAATCCATGATCATCTAATAATGCACTCTAGCATATTTTTAAAAAAACCATCAATACCGATTACATATAATTTCACAATATAAAATAAAATTAAAACTTACAGCATTTTCTCATCATGAGCAAAAGTTTTAAAAATATGAGTTGTATACATGTTTTACCCATCTCTAACTGCACACAAATTAAAGAGAAAATTTGGTGTCGAAATACAGAGCCTTTATTCATTCTCTGTTATCTTGTCATGGCAAATATTCAGAGCAAGAATTGCAGAAACGGCAAGACAAAGATGAAATACACTTGAAGTTGTGAAATTCAGCATATAAACCATTAGAAGACTAATTTTAAAAATTTAGATGTAGGCATTTAGAATCTGGAAGAGAGATGCTTTTGTCAGACATGTTATGTAGAAATGAAAGTCTAATAAGAAGGTTAAAAACATAGAATCATACTTAAAAATGTTTTATATTTGTATTGATCTTCCCCTCCCGTTCAACACCCCCCACCCAGGCCTAAATAAGTTATTATTATTATCACTATTTCCTTCCACTTGGTTTCTTTGCCTGAGAGATGAAAACAAATCCATTTTCCCTCAAGGTAAAGATAAAAAAAGAAATGAAAACAAAAAGTAAAGAACATTGGATACTTTGAGAGGACAAGATAAATTTAAGTGATTGGAACAGCTTGAACTGGGTGTATTCAGCAATATAATCCCTTGCTGCTATGTCACTGAAATATTTACCATTGTCACTTGCTTTGATAATTGCGGTGGGTCTTTGTGGATTTTAAATTGATTTTGACATTTGTGCCTGTTTGTGTTCTCCGGCTCATTTAGATTTAAACATTTATCAGTGAGTTAAATACTAAATTTTGCTTGATTTGAAAAATTGGACTATTGTCCTATTAGTTACTTTGTGAATTAAATCAGATTTCAAATGCTGCTTAATAGCAACCGAGTCTACTGAGTATTGACTTTAATTAATTTTCTGTCTCCAACTCTGCAAAGCAATCAACAATTAAACCAAATGTTACTGCCTTTGGGGTGTCGGCTGCTTGAAATGCAATTTTCTTTCATGGTATATCTTAAAAATCTCTGTTAATATTATAGCTTAAACTCCTTTCTTCTACTCACAGTGATAAATCTACGTAGGTGGCATTTTTTTTTTTTTTTTTGAATTGGATTCTCCATCATGAATGCATCAAGTTGCTGAAATTCTTGATCTAAAACTCAGGCATTTTGGAAACCAGTTAATTCCTATCTCTTAACGAAGCAATACTTGTAATTTTCTGATAGGCTTCAAGGCATGTCTACCAAACCATTTAGTTCATTCCTGAGAAGCTTCAGTTTCTGAAATTAGCTTTCACTTCTTCCTGATAAAATAACAGCTTTGTTTGACACGCCACTGGATACCGCTACGTTAGCCTTCAACCAGATTGTCTTACATCCCAGAAGAAGTGTGTATGGGAACAAATAAATAGAGGTGACTCCAAGGGTCATGGGAAATTTCCCTGGCATACAGAACAATGTGAGATATGCCTAAGGAAAATATTTAGTTTCATAATTTGGGAATAAGATTTCGTTTAGCACTTTTGGAACATGTGTTTAAATCAGTAAGCAGTAAGCTTAGGAAAGCAGTACTAAAGTGCGCTTTCAGTCATTTCATCGTTAGCTATAATGGTCATTTGATTCACAAGCAGTGGCAGAGATTCAAGCAGCTTGGACCGTGGAAACATACCCACTCCATTTCCAAGGTGTTGCATGTTAACGTGTCTTGGGGATGTTTTGCTGTTTTTGCTGTTATGTCCAGAATTGACCACATGATTGCCTTAATCTTCCATTTCCTTTAGGCTTATAGGACTCTGGGCTGAAAGGAAACTTTCAGGTTGTTTTGTCCAATCGACCATCTGGTGCTAAATCTGTGTACCCTTCCTGCATTCCCCAACCTCTCCAGCAAGTAGCAGATTTTGAGGGAAATACATTAAATTAGCTGTAAACTTCTCTATCACTTATTTACCTTGAACTTGCTGATTATTAATAGGTTCCAGATCTAGACAGATGCAGATTTAGGTAAATCCAGATCATTTATCTGTGAGCCAGGAAAATGGGAGCTTACCCTGAGGCTACCTAGAAACGTATGTCTTTGACATTCCAGAAACCCTTTTCTCCAATCTCTGTGGGCATCTTCCCCCTCTAGTTTTTGTTCCTTTTAGGGGCTAACTTCCAGTGTTCTCACCAATCCAATTGCCAAAACAAAGCAAAACAAACAAAACAAGGCTTGAACCCCACGTGTCATCTTGCCCCAGGTGCTGGGCAGCTGATGGGTACCGGGCAGACCCTACTACCTAAGCCATAGCACGGCAGTAAAATCTTAAGCCACCACTGTCTGTTCACTTCTGACTGGCTATTTCCAAACAGCACTTTACTGTGATTTTAGAAATGATCTGATGCCTTGCTTATCTTGGTAAAACCTAAACTATAGCATTTGTGGCATGTGTACTCTTCTAGAACTACATTAATAATATAAGCACTAGTCACTGAATCTATGTCAGAGAGTTCCTCGACAGGAGGCAGAATTGCACAGCAGTTTCAAGTTGGAACTGTAGAAACAGAACATATGAGTTTGTATCCAGCTTCCACCACTTGCTGGCTGCATTGCATGAACTTAAGCAAATAAATTAAATGTCTTTGTGTCTTCATCTATAAAATGGGAATAACACATGTAAAGTGCTGGCCCACAGTAAGTGTGACATGAATATGAGCTATTGTTGTCATTATTCTGGAATGAACTATGGCGAGAAGGCCATCCCTGACCAGTGCCAGGCAGGTGGTGATAAGTTGAGCCCAGGCAGAACTCCTGACCTTCTCTGTACATGCTATGCTTGCTGCAGACACTTCATAGAATTGCTGCACAGAACCTGCACCCGTCTTTAGGCAAGTCTACTGTGCTTTACTGTGGTAACTAGATGGCAATCAATTATATGTTAGAAGAGATCTGGGGAAGGATATTCCACAACTTCCCCATGCATGCCTCTTATGACAAGCAGATGTTGCCATCGGGAAATCATTTGCATCTCACCTAAATCCTTTGTTTTGCAGTTTAAACCAATTTCCTTATTCTGTTTTGGGGGAAGAGGAAAAGCCTCTGCTCCTAGATTCTGTAAATGGTGAGTAGATAAGAGTGGGTGGGGAGGGACAGGCAGGAAGTAAGACCACCCATGTGAGCTAGGAGACGGTCATTTGCAACCCAGTTTTGTTGCAGCCACCACAGTGAGCCTGGGCATGTCAACGTTTTTCTCACCCACGTAGGATCCATTCAAGTTTATTTCCCCTCCAGCCTGCTGTAACTCCCATAAGTACCTTGATACGTGAATGTTGTTTTTAAATTACTTTTTAGAGATAACACAAATAAATTGCCTGCCGCAGTGAATGGCTTACAGTAGGAATGCAACGCATTCTTGTTCCTTTTTCTTTCTTCCTCCCCCTTTTCACCTTAGTAAGAGAAACCCCATTATTGGAGAATGGTTTCCCTGACGCAATCTATTATAATTCCTCTTAGATCACTCATATATTGTCACTTAATTAAGAATCTGTTATCAATAGAGATTGAATAGGGCTTACTCATTGAAGATAATGGATGAAAAGGAAATACAAATAGCGCAAATTGTCGTTTGCCCCCCTGATGCCTGATCAGGTCTGTCTTCATGGACATAGATGGGATTGGAGATGGTATTAAAGCCTCTTCTTATTCCACGACTGCACCAGGGCTGACACTAGTTCCTCATTTATAGTTGTGTTGCTTAGTTTTCTGGGGGAAATTAGAAGAAATCTAGTTTGGTTTCAAAATTCATCTGAACCCAATAGCAGCCCCACACCCACCTACAGAAGGCCTCACTCTATTTTCATACTTCCTGCACTTAGCTTTTAACCATCAGAGCAAAACTAATTTCTCCCAAGTTCATCTGCCTTTACTGATCATATTACTCTGTGCGTGTGTGCATGTGTGTGCGCGCGCGTGTGTGTGTGTGTGTGTGTGTGTGTTGAAGGAACAGTGGGAATGGAGATTACATTTCATGAGTTCAATTATTTTCAGCAATATGAGATATCAACATATTTCTCCAGCCAGATTTTTCTGATTGGTACAAAATTGTATCTGGCCCACTCTCACCATTTGCACCCCAAATGTGAGTATATCCAGAAGTGGAAACATAATATTTCACTGAAAAATATCTCTAGTGCAGGCCATAACACATGCCTTACCTTTACAAGGCAAATAAAAGCAACCAAGGTTAATTAATTGCAAGCAGAACTTGAAGAAAAATGCTCTATGTGAGCAGTTCTCAAACGTGGCTGCACATGGAATTACCAGAAGGGCTTTGCTCCCCAGTCCCACTCCCAAAGCTTCTGCTAGAAGTTGCCTGGGGCATGAGGATTTTTTAAAGTTCTCTGGGTGATTCTAATGTGTACCTAAGTTTTAGAACCATTGATCTACATCTGTGCACCTTAAATTTGGCATATGAAAAAATTCCTGTGAGGAGGGAGTCAGTGTTAAATTTATATTTTTTAATGACCGATCATTTGCTTTTGAATTGTGAACATAAATATTTCCCTCCATAGATGACTATTTATAGGAAACCAGAAAGGGATTGAAAATAAGGTGGAGAAACTTTCTCATCATTAGAGAATCCAACATAACAGGAAGTAAAGGAGATAGAAGTTCATGTTGCTCTTATGTAAAATGTCTAGAGATGTGCAGATCCATTGCTATAGGATGGCTCCACTGATCATAGGGAACTTCTTCTCTATCTTTTTTTGTTCCACTTCTGTCTTTAATAATGCGCTTCCTCATGCTTGTCCAAAATAGCTGTGCAACTCCACCCACCAGGAGCAGGAAAGAGGAAGGAGCAAAAATATCCCATTTAAAGATTCTTCCCAGATACAGAAGTATCTTTAACTTTGATTTACATTTCTTTATCTCAATGGTTCTCAACTGGGGAACATTTTGCCCCTTAGGTGATATTTGACAGTTTCTCCAGACATTTTTGTTTGTCACAACTGGGATGGGGGAGGGGAGAAGTAGACTATTGGCATCCGGTGGCTAGAGGCCAGGGATGCTGCTAAACATTTCACAAGGCACAGAACAGCCCCCCACAACAAAGAATTATTCGGCCCAAAATGTCAATAGTGGCAATTGAGAAACCCTGAAAAGCTTAGCCATGATTTGTTCATATGGCCCTAACTAATTGCATGGAGGATAGGAAACTGTAGCCTGTATTCTGAGAGTGTATATGCCTGCTTAAAAATCATGGATTCCATCTCTGAAAAGGATAGAATGACATGGGATGGGGAAAATGTTTGTGCCATGGTATCTTTTACATTCTATCTTTCAACACTGGCCAAAAAGTTTTCGAAACTGAAGTTCGCTCATCCATGATCCACTGTGCAGCCATGATGCAAACTATATACCCAGCATGGACTGGCCAATTTTTGAAGCAAAACCAACCATTTACATAAACAGAAATGTGATTTTAATGAGGCCTTCTCTGGCTACCGTTCCTAGGAAGCTGGGATTAAATTTTAATGAGTTAATCTCTCATGAATGTTCAGGAGGAGCCTGCTAGGCATTGACTGCATCAGTACGAAAGGAGTTTCCGGGAAAGACTGTGCATCTTGCACTTTCCCTTTCCTCCCATCTCCTTTTGGATAGAAATGTCCCTTGAAATAGAGCAGGGGTACCATAGATATCCACTTCCTGTTATCTCTTCTAGTGCTTAATGTATATGGAGACAATATAATAGGATAAAGCCAGACTTTTGGTATATCCAACCCAACCTCATTTGGTGGATGAGTAAAGCAGGCCCCAGAGACTGAGATTCTAGTCCCAGCACCACTGCAAAGTAAACATGTCATCTTAGGCTAGTTTTTTTTATCATCTCTTGGCCTCAATTCATCTCTAAAATGAAAGAATTAGAAGAGATGATGTCTTAGGTCCCTTCTAACTTTTAAGTTATTTCTGTTGCAGAGTTCTGACTCTAAGAGTTTTAGCTCTTAGATATACAGAATGAAGAATGGAGTAGCTGAATCTAGAACCTGCCTTTTGATTTCGAGCTCACTAGCAGAGTTTGCATTTTTCATTTTGTTTTCAGGTTTATCCTGGCTACCAATTAGCATAATAAAGATATAAACATACTGAGAGGCCAGGCTTTCCCTACAGACAAAGTTTTGTTAAACAATGTTACAGTTGGAATATTCCAAAGAATTTTTCACTTCTATTTCAGCTAAATTCGTTGTTAATTCTAGGACAGTAATAATTCACAGGTAATAAATAAAGTTGTCTGAACTTCAGAAGAAAAATCAATGAAATTCTGTCTATGAAGCAATTCTTATTGAAGTCCATGTCTTTTGTAATGACTTTCTACATAATGCAAATAATCTTTCTATTTTTGTTAACTATCAAGTCAAAATATCTGATCTGGGTTTATTATCAGGTTTAAAATATGAAAAGAAAGAGAATTCAAGATAGTATTCAGAAGTTTACCCTTAAGTTTTCCTGAGGTGGGGAAGTTCCCTATGGCTAATGCCTTCCATCTGCTTAACACACTTATGTACAGCAAGCTTCAGCCACTATGCAGAATGTTCTCACAAAATGCTTTTCTTTAGAAAGTTATGGATAGAATTTAGTTTTCCAGAATATTTTTTCCTGGTTTTGGAATCTTGTGAATGTTGGCTACAAATACAGCCATATTGGGGTAATGACAACATCCTACAGATTACTTTCTTTCCTGAACTACACAGCTTCCTTCAAAGATATCAGGGAGAAGACTCCCACTGCAACAAGAATGGACTGTTCCAGCAATAGGTGTTGCCCAACACCATTCAAATGTAACAATGTGCAGATGTGGACTGTGTGTTCCTTTGAAATTTCTATACCCACTGTTATTTTCCAAAACTGGCCTATATTGTTTGAGAAAAAGACACAAGGTCAGAGCTTACTCTCCCAAAAAAAACTTAATATGTAACTTGCCGATTTACATCTATTGGGCATGATTTCCAATACAGAATTCAGAATAATGTTGGCCTTGATTGCATCACAATCTCCATATTCCTGTAATGTTTTCAAACATTTCATGTTTTACTTCTCAAAATACTGCTCTATTTGATTTCTTGTCTCCTAAATTTAACCTTTAAAACTAGTTGACAAAAATGACAAGAACAGAAATATTTTTTAGCAGATTGATAAAAATAGGCCTTAGTTCAAATCAGACAGTTTTGAAAAAGTCAGTAAATTTTTAAAGTACTCTCAGTATATCCAAATATTTTGAAAAGTGAATTCTTTGGGAAGTTGCCATAGCAGCAGGCATTTGAAGCTAGAAATATCTTTGAGATTATATGTTATGTTGGTGTTCAAATTGTCTTATTATAGAAAATGTCACAGATTTTCAATTCAACATTGCTTGGTAACAGTCATGGCAGGTAACAAAAATCTGAGGAAAGTACTGAGGAAGGCAGCTATTGCTAATACTTCCCTGTTTAACTTCGCCTTCCAAGGCAATTTGAAAAAGAATGAAATAGGTTACCTGCTACCTATTTCTTTCATTCAGAGTAACTCTATTTCTGTGATAATGATATTCAGCACATCTCAATAACCAGGTGTAAATATCTTCCGAAAATGAAAATTATGCTTCCCATAATATGTCCAATTTTGCTAGGCTAGTTTTGTAAACAGAAGATGATTACTTATTCAACAGAGATCAGACAAAGTAAAATAACAGAAATCTTAGATGTTACTTCTATGGTGACATCCAGGGAATCCCCTTTAGTGTTGATTAACTTTACATAGGAATCTAAAATAATTATGATTACACATGCTGAAGAATGAATTGTTCCCATCAGGCAATGATTACCACCAGCATCAAGAAAGAATTTCAGCCAGGCAATCAGAAATCACCAATTATGCAGAGTATTTGCAAGAGACGATGTTGTTAGCCCATAAAAGAGCAGAAATGAATAACTTGGTAAAATTTTTAAAGGACATAGATGAGCCCATTTTGGCTCTTGACAGTTGACTTGTGTGAACTGTACACACAGGTTCAAATGGATTATGATCCCTGGTAACAGCCAACTTGTAATGTCACGTTCATTGTTACCCACACTCATTTGCAAAATAATCTTCAACCACAATGATGGAAAACAAAGCAGAATAATTCTTATTCAGGTTGAAACTATTTCTTCTATACTTTGGCTGGCGAAACCCCTTACCTTTCCCCAAAGTATGACGTCCAATTTGCAAATTAATGAAGCATGTAACAATTATTTTATTTGTTTACCTGTATGTTTTTGAGATGCATGCTGTTCCACCATAACAGGAGTCATCTTTATCCCTCTTTAAGATTTATCCTGCTGGTCATTCTTACTGAAACTTTACAGCTTTCTGCCATCAGGGATGGATTCAAGTTGGCAGATTTGAAGGAAGTTCCCATAACACAGAAACAAGAAGGGACTTTAGCTTTTAAATAGTTCACATTTCCACATTTTAGATGAGAGATAGTTAAAGTACCTAGAATCAAATACCTTGTCCACAAAGCATAACTAATTAGTGGCAAGGCCAAATCCAGAATGCAGGTGTCCCCAAAATTGAGGGGCTTAAAACCGCAGTGATTTATTTCTCATGATTTTGTGAGTTGACTGGGAAGGTTTTCTACTGATTTCACCTGGGCTTACATGCAAAGTTGCATTTATCTAGAATGTCACCTGGGCCAGGAAGAACAAGATGGCTTCACTCACTAGTCTTGTCAGCTTGGACACGTAGGCTTTCTTCCAGGTGGCCTCTCATCCTCAAGGGGGCCAAGACAGCTTCCTTCCATGGCAGTCTCAATCAGTGTTGCAGGAGAGCAAAAGCAAAAGTTGTAAGGTCACTTAAGACCAGGTCCCAGAACTGGCACGGTCACTCTGTTCCATTCTGTAGGTCAAAGCTGGCCCTACAGACAGACAAAGAGGAAAAATGGGCTTCCTTCTTAATTGGAGGTGCAGTCAAGAAACATTGCAAAAGTGCATGGAAGGAATCACCGTAGCATCTTTGAAAATGCTCTTGCACATCAGGTTACCAATCTCACTAAGTAAGAACAACACTCCAGTCCAGCCCCTCCACCATTTGTATCATTGTTGCTTTTGTAGCAAATGGGTGCATTCTAGTTTTTCTGTAAACACTTGGCCAGCACCCAATTTGTAGGGAAATTTTCCCGATCTTAGTTGTTCGGCTTTACATAGCAGAAAAAAACTTTTAAACAACCGTCTAGTAAAAATAACTAAGTTCTCTTTTAAAACTAACTTAATTTGTAACCAGATAAATTTTACAAAGTAATACAATCTCGAGAAAGCAGTTTTTCTGCTCTTAAGTAGAATCCTTAAAGTTTGATTAGTTTCCAACTGAAAGCTGTCTGTCAGGTTGAGCAAAAAAGCGTGTGTTCACAGTTTATGAGGGATGCCATTTGGTAACCTGAAGGTGGCAGATGTGAAGGCCAAAAGTGGAGGACAGTGGTAGAGCCAGGGTCAGTGGCCTCCAGCTGCTTTCTTGATGGGCTCTTTGTCAAAGTCTCTTTTCTAAGGAACGTGACTCCATGCAAGTGGCTGTAGGTCTCAGAATAAATATTTCATTAGTCATGATGGTTTTGAAAACTTAAAGCTGTGAGGGACACATTGGAATCTCTGTGATTTATGAGAAAGCTGAAGGAAACTTGATCATTCCAGTCCTGCCATATGTAGCTGTGTGAAACGTGCAAATGAATTGAACTAGCAAACCCCACAGATTTTGTTTCTTGATTAAAAAAAAAATAGTCTTAAGTCAGATCAGCTAACAGGCAATTTGAAACAGGGACTTAGAGAGGCAGCTGTTTTAGATGAAATTCCTTTCAAATGCTTCTCTCTCCCTTCCCCCTTCCAGTTTTTCATACAAGGACTCAGAGCAGCTTCTCTTCCAAAATTTTTTTTGGTGCTGCATATCGGTGATCAAAAAGAAAAAAAAAAAACCTGACATAGTCCTGTAGGTGCATATGCCGGTCCTCTATCAGTTTGCTTCTGGACGGTAGGTAATGAGTCTTAGCCATCCTAGTATGCCCACCCAACCTTATGCCCTGTACGTAATAATTCTTTATATGACACATATAAAGCATTGAGCACAGAAGCGCAATAAACTATACAAATCTGCTTTTTAGTATATTATTAACTTTAATTATTATAAGTATCTAGAGATAAAGACAGAAAAGTTAAGTGACTTGCCAAAGTTTACACAGTAGTTAGATAGCCAAACAAGTTAGAATCTAAATATCCTGATATGTAGTGCAGTTCAATGTTTGACATTCTATAATAGGTGCTCGATAAATATTTATTAAATGAATGAATCCTCTTGTTAATTGTCTTTGTTATTGGGCATTGTAGCTTATTAAACAGCATATTTTAGAATCTAAAATTTAGATTGGCACTCCTGTTCTGGAACATAGTCTTTGACCCATGAGCAGACCAGACTGCCCAAAAAGGAAGGAAGTGGTTCATAGGCAATGATCAGGTCATTTGGACAAGGACTTCATTTCCCTACGTGACCAGTGCATCAACAATTGCCCCAAATGATAAGTGCTTGCGGGCAGTCAGACTTAGTGAGCTGAGTTTTCTGTTCTCGGTGGCACAGGTCCACATTCCGTGATCCAAAACCCTTACATGAAAATTCAAAATATTTCAGATTTTAGAAAAGAAATAAAATGTACATTCTGAATGTTACGCACATGCAGGCATGAGGCAGTACCACGTAACAAATATATTAATATTTGTACAGTGACATGAATATTCTCTCTTAGTAAAATAAAGTCTATAAATAGCCTAACATCAGATTAAGGCAGATTTCACCATCCAATGTGCTTTGAAGCCAAACTTGCAAAAACATTTACAGTTTCAGAATTCTCAAGTTTATAATTGTAGATGAGAGATTGTAGACCTGAATTCCAGTGATAAGACCAGTCACATGTAAATACAGGAAACACTTTCTTTGAGTTGCATTTAATCATTTGGAAAGTAAACAAACAAACAAACACACCACCACCATTCTCTGTCTGTGCCAACATAAGAAAAAAGGCAAGACATTTTTTCTAGATGGAAGAGGCATCTGTATGGTGTGGATTTCTCCACTAAGTCTCAATTTTAAAATTCTTCCTTTGTGGAGGAGAGCAGTCATGTGGCAGCTTTTTGATGTCCCTTTGAGTGAGCTCTGTTAAGTCCCAAGTCTTCCCAGAGAAATCTTCATTTCACTTTTATTGCATGTCAACGACAGATGTTATCTGACACATATCAAGTATATAAACAATCTTCAGCTAAGCTTTTCTTTGTTTCTGTGCTTGCTCAGGAACCAAGGGCCCAATCAACCTCACTGCTTTTTTGGCCCACTGCTGTCCTATTCCCTTCAGACAGGCCCGATGTAGGAAAGGATCAATGGCTGTAGGTCTTGGAGCATCCATCAATTCAACCCCGAAGAAGGGTATGGGGTGGGATGCTTTAAAATCACTGCTCTTCACAAAGCCTACCTCTTGAAATCAGAACCCAAATTTTCTCCATGTCTTTTTTGAAGTTCAAAGAGAGTTATTTTCTTATATTACATTTTATTTTTCTGGGAACATCTGCCCTGCTGGTTTCATCTTGTGCGTAAATGAGCTACAATAGCAACAATTTCTGTCATCCTTGTCACCGATCTGGAATCGAAGTTACCAGAGAGCCTCCTGAGAAAATGTGGTAGAGGTAACTGTGGTTCCTGGAAAAGTGTTAGTCCAACATTGCTTTTGTTCAAGCAAAGACCCTGAAAAATGGATATTTTCCTAATATTTTTAACAACCAAAATGTGTCTGCATAAATCACATACGTGAGGAATGCACTGAAATGTGCAGCTTCAGATAAAAGAGGGAATTTTTAAAAAATCAGTATTTTCCAAAGAATTGAGCCTCGAATGGCTATGAATGTAAATCAGATAGACTAATGACATTAATAAGACATCAGCTTCAAATAAAGAATACAATAGCTATTTATATGTCATAGTATCTGAGATCTCCGGATGAAAGTTAACAAAATAAGATTAAGTCATGCAGGAAAGGAAGAAAGAAACTACCAGTTATCTATCACGTTTCTAGTTAGAGCTTTCAAACTCATCTCCCAACCTCCATCCTTCTCTACAACCAGCAGCTCTAGTGATTATTTACATATGAAAATCAGAGCATATTAATCCCCTGCTTGAAACTCTTTAGTGACTTCTCATTGCACTTCAGAAATTTCCAGAATTCTTAACAACCCCACAAAGCTCTATGTGAATTATCCCAGGTCTACCTCTGAAGCCTCATCAGGTGACAACTACACCCCTGTCCACCACACTCTCAACACACTGACCTTCCTCTGGTATTTCGGAAGGGCCACTTTCTTTCTTGCCTCAGGACCTTTGCAATTGCTGCCTAAAATGCTCTTATTCCAACTTGCTGGTCTTCGGGTTTCAGTTTAAATATCATATCTCCAAGGAAATTTCCCCTGGTTGTATAGACTTGATTTTTCAAATTTTCTCATAAGACCCGTTCTTTTCTTTGAAATAATTCCCTACTACTTTTAGTCATATGGTTATTGGTGTAATGTGAATTCGTTGTCTATTTTCCTACAAGTTTCTAAGTTCTTTTAGGCCTGGAATTGTGCCTGTTTACTCCTTACTGCATTCCCAGTGCCTAGCAAACCTCCTGAGACATATAAAGCACTCAGTGACTACTTAAATAAATGAGACAAATGTCACTTTTATCATATGTATCTTTTCTTATTGAAGAGTCACGCACTTGTTAAGTGAGTCACTCACCTTGTTCCTCGTGAACAGTTTCTCTCGGAGATGAAATGAATACAATCATATGTCTCTAATCGGCTGAAATGAGAGCTGAAGGCAGCGGCTCGCGATGTCACGGGGAAAGGCCTGGGTGAGGAGTAAGGGCACCTCTTTCTTCTCCAGGCTGTCTCCCCAACCACTTCCATGGTTGTCAGTTTCCTTCAATGTTCATCCCACTTCTCATTCGTGCAACGTGGTAATAATACCTCCCCCACCTCCTCGTAAAATTGTATCAGCTGTAAGGCGATGAAGATGAAGGTTGCCTGAAACATGCTACACAGTTTAACTATGCAGTAAATGTCTTACTTAATTAACGTCATGCTTCCATATATTCCTCTATTCTAAGCCAAGCTGTACTGGAGGGAAAGGAGCTAGTTTTCCACATACACCTCCAAAATGGGGAGAGTATTATAATAAATAAATAACAGAAATCCCTTGAATTGTATTTTAGCTTTCTAGAAAACAGAAGACAACACTTATCTGAAATTCCTGAATCTGAAAAGTGAAGTTCTCATTAGAAGGGAGATGTAGCTACACTTGAGTAATTATGTAGGCAAAGTGGTCTATGCCAAATCCGTTACCGTATACTTCGTTAAGGAACTGCTTAGAGCAAGACAGCTCCAACTGACAAAAGCAGACGAAGACGCTGGGAGATGATACTGTGGAGATAATCTGGAATTAGACTTCATGCCCTTCTAGATTCAATAAAAATCTTAGACTAAAGTAAGAATATCTATTATTTTAAGGGGATAGAAAGGAAAGGGATGGAAACAATTGTTAATTCTTTGCCCTTTAAAGACTTGATGTATTTATTTTGGAGTCAGAGGGAGATTGAAATGCAGATTATTTCTGATTGGACATTTTTCTTCAAGGCCTGCTCAGCCATGGTTCAGTGCTAATGTGTGTGTGTGTGTGTGTGTGTGTGTGTGTGTGTGTGTGTGTGTGTGTTTTAAGAAGAGTGATGTGGTACTTCAAACAAATAATCTTGCAGCCGCCAGCAGCTGTTCCTGATTTCTTTTAATAATCCATGACAAAAATATTGAGTGTACAGTAATGCAAACAGCCAAACAATGAAATAAAAACAGTCAGAAGCAATCATTTGCTTTAACTCCTTCCATTGTATCTGAGTACACCGAGTGGGTTGAGTTGTTGGAACAACTGTTACTCTTTATGAGGTAGTCAGCATAGTTGTGGCACCAATCTTACCTGTCATGTGTTTCTTAAAATCCATTCTTGGGTTGAAGAATTGGAAGTCAATATAGTCATTTTTGTTATAGAGGAGATATTTCTGCTTTACTAATTTGTCCTTTTTTTTTTTTTTTAATTTTGTGAACTATTCTCTGATTCTTTCATTGTCTAATTCAGCCATACTTTGGGGAACTGCTTCAGATGAAGAGTATACAGCTGAGTTGGTATATATTATCTTAATAGCTGATGCCAGAATTCCCCTTTGATGGGGAACTGTCTTTTGTCTGGAAAAACCCTCATTAGGTGCCACTCCCCTGCCTACCATGCTGTCTATATATTGGTCTTTCTCCAGTTTCTTGAATAGGCCACTTTCTTTCTTTCTTGCCTCAGGGCCTTTGCATGTGCTGTCAATTGAGTATAGAAGGTGAGGCTATGAGGACAGGAGCATTAGCATAGGAAAAGGAAATTGAAGTCACGCATACATTTTACATTAAAAATGAGACAAGAATTGTACATTTAAGATTCTTATATTTCATTCTATGTGTATTAATTTCCTAGGCTGCTGTAACACATCACCACAAACTGGCAAACTTAAAACAATAGAAATTTACTCTCTCACAGTTATGTAGGCCAGAGCTCTGAAACTATGGTCTCAGCATGACCCTGTTCCTTCTGAAGGCTCTAGGGGTGAATCTGTGCCTTGCCCCTTCCAGCTTCTGGTGGCTCCAGGCATTCCTTGGCTTGTGGTCCTTGGCCTTTGTGGTCACATTGCCTCCTCCTCTGCTGTTTCTCTTTTATAAGGATATTTGTCATTGGACTTAGGGACCATCTGGATAATATGGGGTAATCTCATCATCTCAAAATCTTCAGCTTAATCACAACTGCAAAGACACTTGTCCCAAATAAGGTAACATTTACAAATTCAAGGGATTGGAACCTAACTTTGTGTGGCTATTCCATTAACTTCTTCAAACTTACCTGCAAAGTCTTGAATTAAGTCATGTCTTAGGTTTCTTCTACAATACTTTTTGATTCTTTCCATGTTGTAATTTTTTGTTTATGTATTTTTACATTCTCCATTTTTTTCTAATTAGGCTAGCTAATGGATTGAAATTTTATAGACTTTTCTAAGAAACAGTTCAGGAATTTGTTAATGAATTTTGTAATTTTATTATCTAATTATTTTTTATATACATTTTTACATTTGTTTTGTTACTTTTACTTTTATTAGGTTGGTTGTAGAATTTTTTCCCTATTTTTGGGGAGGATGTTTAATTTATTTGTATTCTTTCTTGTTGGTTGACTTAAGATTTTAGTGTTAAACATTTTCTTCCAAGAACCTCTTTACCGAATTCATAGTTCTAATATGTATTTGAATCTTTGAGCCAATGGTTTTTTTAAGAAAGACCCTTCTAATTTAGAGATAGCATGGCATTTTTGTTTATTTCCTAACTTCTACATTAACTTTAATATGAATATGTAGCTCAGAGACTATTACCACTATTATTATTTATTTTTATGAATTTTTCAGATTTTCTTTGTGGCCAAGTTTTGTGACTGTTCCGTGGGTACCTGAAAATTATGTTCCCCTTTCACAGTTGAAAATCAAGTAGAACTATCTTATTAATTATGCTAGTTAGGTCTCCTATATCCCTGATTAATTTTTAAGCTTGAGTAAGCATGGAACAATAGTAAATTAGAGTCTCTTTCTCTTAGTGTGAGTCTTCTTATTTTTCTTTGTGTACCTTATACTATTTGCTTGTGATTATTATTGCTAGATTATGTGGTGTATGCATATTGATAACTTCGAATATCATTGTAAATTTCATCCTTTACCAATCTAAGTTGCCTATAATTCTACCATCTAATGCATTTTTCTCCCAATTCATTTTTTCTAATACTAAGATTGGGACCCCTGCTTTTTTTACCTGTTTGCTTGTACTTTCCTCATATGCATTTTGCTATATTTTGATTTTCAACCTTTCTAAGTTAAGTATCTACTATTTAAAGCATATAATTGAATTTAGCTTTATAATTTAAAAAATCTTTTTTTTCTCTTTAATAGGCAAATTTATCCATTAACACATGTATTAATATGAAAATAATGTTTGATCTTAGGTGTATGTAATATTTCATGTCATCTTCTCTGTTTTTATTCCTACTTTGTATGTTTTTCTGTAACATCTGTATTTGCTTTGTGTGTGTCTTACTTCTTATAGCTTGAAAGGTTTTCATGTTCGTTCTGTACGATCGCCATTATATAATGTCCATAATCTTCTATTTCTTCTGAAGGATTCTGTTAATTCCCTCCTATGAGCAATGACAGACTATGCGTTATTCTATTTTCTAGCTCCTTTTCCGGCAACATTCAATTTTTGGTTGATTATATGTTTTGTCTTAATATTTGCCTTTCTCGTCTTTATGCTTCATCCTTTCTTACTTAACTGTGAAGATTTAAATAACTTTGTACTTCCCCTTCTCCCCTTTCCCTCCTTTCTGAACTGAGTAGGCTTCCCTGACTTTGACGAAAGCCCTGAGACAGAAGAGCAAAGAACCTGCCTGGAGCTGTCCACACAACTGCGCGGATGCAGAGGTAGATCCGGGGATGTGATGTGAGTACCAAAAGCATCTGCTCCATTGTCCACAGAAGGGTGGGTGTTAATTCCTACAGCATCAGTTGGGTGTTGATAACATGCTTGAGCCTCAGGTTGTGTCACCTCTATGACACCAGCAAGTGTGGGAAAGGCTGTGAAAAGGCCGATCAGTTTGCAAAGTCTATCTTTTGGGCTTATCTTCTCTTTTGTGTTCCTAGCAACAGCTACTGTTGCTGCTGTTCTTGCTCCCACGGGAGCAAACCCAGGCCATGTGACTCATAAAGGTACACACTAGTTAGTGCCTGATCAGCCTTCTACTGGAAACAGAAGCTAAAACTAGATCCAGTCAATGAAAACACAAGTCAAAAATATTGTATCTGTGGGTTGCCAAAGTATCTGGTCAACAACAGTTATCATAAATCACACTTTAGGAAAATACGTCACTAAGAATGGATTTCTCTGTCCCTTTTCTTGGCCTAAAGTACACAAGATGAAACATCAATTTCTTGGATTGCTTAGCTATGTCTGGTTTTCTAAACTGCAGTTATTAAGTATACGTGCTCTTGGGCCTCACATCAGGATCAAAACCTTGCCTTTGCTACACTTTGACCATGACCTTGGGCAAGTTACTGAACCTTTTGGAGGCTCAGTTTCTTCATCTTTCAGATGCAGGTAGTAATACTTCACAGTGTTGACAAGTAGATTAAATAAAATGGTATATATGAACTATTTTAAATAGTGCTTGGTCCATATATAGTAAACATTGTGTAATTGTTATCTCATCATTATTATTATTGTTAATATACTCCTCAGATTAGGGGAGGGGCCTCTTCATATGTGAGCATATAATGCCTTTCTAAAACTTATCTTGCTTATAATTACTTGTACAATGCACATCTTGCCTACTAGACTGTACACTCCGTGAAAACAGAGACCCTGTTTATCTAATCCACTGCTTTTCCTGGTTCCTGGTAAACAGCAGAGAACATAGTATGGTTCAATAAATACCTCAGTGCATAAATGGGCGAATGAATTACTGAATCACTCAATCAACCCTGCTGATTTAGCTCCCTTTATGTGCCAATTTTTACAGGATATATTTTGAACTCGCTCATTTGTTATAGAGAAGTACTAATTTCTGCTAAAATCTTTGAACATACCTTTTAAAACTATATTTATATTTATGCTTTAGTGGTATGATTTAGATCTGATTGATAGATCAACCTAACTTCTAACTCTCCTCTCTAACCATGATACACATGCTGACTTAAATTACTCAGATACATGATATTTCTTCTCACTGAATTCTCCGGACCATATATGGTGTGACCATTCAGGCATAATCTTGAAAAGATTCTCAGTTCTGCCCCCAGCCCCTGTCATGTTTTCATTACCCTAGAAAATATTCACTGATATCTCTGCTGCCATATGGGTAAAGATGGGTTAATTTCCAAATTCTCCTATGTAGGCAATGACTTTTTTGGGCTATCTCTCTTCTGTTTAAATTTTGTGCCCCCAAAGCTGGAATTGATAAGCTTCAAACTGAATGCAGAGACATTGGCCCCCAAATTTCTGATTTCTAAGCAGTCTAAGGGGATTTTCAAGAGTGTAGGTACCGGGATGAGATGAAATTGCCCTTTGCCATGGGCCTGGGATTTCTCTGGGACACTCTGCATTCAGCAGGCACGTTGAGGACAGCACTCGTTGGCTAGGCATGCCTGAAACAAAACCATGAAGAAAAGCAACAGTCGAAGGAAACTGGCACTTACTGAGCCCCAGTCACACCAGATGCATCATCCCATTTAATCCTCACTGCTATCCCATGAATTCTGTAATTATACCTTTTAGATGGGAGGAAACCAAGATTCAGAGCGTTGAAGTTACTTTCTCAAGGTCTAGATCGAAAGAAACAGCTGATCTTTGACCATTCCTCACTGCTGATAACTAGCTAGCATTGGCTTACTCCAAGTAATTAATGGTTTGTTTTGATATTTGCATTTTAATGAGTATGTAGACTCCAGTATATGAAACCTATTCTTGAATTGACTTGGTCATTTTCTTCCTGAATTCTTCTCCAAATTCTGTTTTTACTTCTCCATTTCCCTTGCTGACTCACACCCCAAGTATCAATTTTGTGAGTTATACAATGTTCTCTTCTTAACTAAAGTCACACTTTTCCAGCTTTCACTATCATTTCTATTCAGGTGAATCATGTCTGACCTCTCTGTTGAGCTCAAGACTTGCATTTCCAACACCCAGCAGAACATCCAACAAATGCTTACTCAGGTTTGGACATGTTGATGTTGAGATGCTGGCCTAATACCTATTTCAAGGCTTTTGATTCATCTCTGTATTTGCTTGTTCATCTCTAAATGAATGCCAAGCTAATGCGTCAGAATCCACAAGCCCAGACTTGTCTCTGCCCACTAGTCTGATGAATGTTATCACTTAGCCGCCCAAGCTTAAAACCTCACAGCTACCTTTGTCTTTCTCTCTTCCCTTAACACCTGTATCTGTTAGGTCATCAAATTTTGTGGATTCTACACAACCCTATTCAGCCCCTTTTTTGTTGGTCTTTCATTAGGATCCTAGTTAATCTCACCACCTTTTGCTTGACCTCTTCCTATATCCTACGGATTATTCTTCACCCCTTATGTCTTTCTCTGCAAGTCCATTGACACTGACACCAGAGTTAAAGTCTTCTAAATCACAGATCTTATCTTGTTTCTCATTTACCCAAAAACCTGTAGTTTCACTCCATTGCCTCCCAAAGACCAATACAACTCCGTAATGGGCATGTTAGGCTCTTCAGAGAATCAGCTCGACCTACCGTTCTCGCCAGTTCTAACCAGTAACACACTACCCCGGAGCCAGGCTGGATAAATTGAGCACGCCCTGGGATCTTGGCCTTTTTTCCTGCCCTATCACACTCAGCCCAAATCCAGCTTTACCTTTCAATACCCCCAATCCTCTCCCTAGCAGAGTTAATTGCCTCCTCATTTATTTTCCCATTACACTTAATTGAAACTGTATGCAAGTCTATCTTCTATCACCTTTCAAGCTTTTTGAGTAGAGAGACCTTTTCATAGTCATTTCTACAACTATGCTACCCAAAGCCACTCTACACAAATTCCAAATTAATTTCCAAATATTTTAAATCTTGAATAAGAAATCTATCAATAAGACATCTATAGTTAAGGATCTTGTATCTGGATCATATTTTGTCATTGATGTTTTTACTTAGAGACTATGAATTGTTAGCACCCTTTTAAAGGTAGGAAAATAAGATACAAAGGAGATTATCTGATGAAGATCAACTAATGAAACTGAAAGATTTTAGAGTAGAATTCAGTACTCCCCATCTTTAGTGCTATTTTTGAGACTTGGGCTAAACAGATGCCACTAGCCAAATGTAACTGTTTAAATTTAAATTAACTAAAATTAAAGAAAAAATTAAAATTCAATTCTTCATTCACATTAGAAACATTTCAAGTGCTTAATAGCTACATGTAGCTAGCAGCCAGTGTATTGGGTAAGGCTGATGTACACATTTTCATCATCACATAAAGTCCTTTTCAACAGCACTGCTCTATTTTTCTTTTCTCCTTTGTAGCATAGACTTGATAATGCATTACCTCTTAAGGGAATCTTCTGATTCTTTTTTGGTGCTTTTGTTCTTTACTTATTTTCATTTGCCTCTGCAATGTCAGTTCTGGTATTTGGACTGTGTAGTTTATGATTTTCCAAATACCTTTTATAAACTGGCTTACTTTCTTCCATGTCCTCAGAATTTCTTTCAGTCCAGCTTCTTCTGAGCTGAGGTCATGCAAAAATGACTCACATGCATGATGCTTTCCTTGAGGAATTAAACAGTAAACTGTATGCTTTTGTACAAATCCATTATACATCTTAGTTTTGTATCTATATGGTTCCCACTTCATTTATTCTGGTTTAGTTATCAGCATAAGCCTGCAAATGTCAAATTTGACTCACAGCTGGAAATAACAGCAAAGAAATCTAAGGATAACTGGGTCCACTTAGGAAGGATGAGAAGTAGAGGAAGGAAACACTTTTGTTCTACCACCCTGTTCACTTCACACACACACACACACACACACACACACACACACGCACGCATGCAATATCTCACTGCTTGAAAATGAGGGCATTAGAGTTCAGATAAAAGCTACAGATTAATGTTAAGATCTCTCGTCAGTTGTACATTCTGAATAAACATTCTCTCTTACCTTAATGTATAGGAAACCTAAACTTGCTTTCAGAACAAGGAAGTAGTCACTCCTATCACAGTGTTACTTCTAAATTCTGCACATAGGTCAAATGTCATTGCACATATCGTATTTGTTTGAAAAGTTATCCATTTGCATGTAAATCCCTCTGACGCACTGTGATTTTTTAAGCAAGGTGTGCCCACGCATCTTTTTATCCCCAGCATTTAGGGTAATGCTTGACACATATTAGAAGGCCTGCTATAGCTAATCCATTCTTCAAGTTTTGAGTGGTCCTGCCGTGCGCATCCCCTGCCACGTTCCTCATTCGCTGTCACCAGTGCTCATTGCATCACAGTGTTTCAGGATAAGACGATTCCTAAAGACAACATTAATTGTCTCTCTTTCCAGTGATGGCCAACTCTCAGCTGTGACAAATATATTCATTTTTACCACCCACTCCCAACTTTCACACCTCCCAGATCAACAAACCACTTAAGGGCAGCAAATGAATTGAGGATACTGAAAAGCCCTGTGGGCATTGGCTGGAATGCAATTGAATTAGACTTTCACGATTGCTTTGCTTCCAAGCAAGGGAAGGAGAGATTGAAGTCAATTCACCACCTTTCTATATCCAAGATGAAAACATCGTTAGCACTGTTCCTAAACTCCACTGTATCCTTTCCAAAAAGATAACTGAGCAGGTTAGTGCTTCAGATGTAGCCTGATGCAAAATTAAGATTTTTCCAAAAGAGTTTTTTCTTCTTTTTAGCACTCTTTTCCTTATACACAAGCTTGTGATAAAGTTAAAGTTTTGAACTGATTGCAGCTTTTGAAGACTCACAAGATTTAGAGACCCACTCCTTTGTGAATGGTGATGTTGTAGGTAGTGGGGTATTACTCAGAAGGGTGGGTGAGCACAAAATCCTGAAGTTTACACAGAGTTCACAGCTGTCTCTTCCACCAGTCACAAGCCCACCCTGCTATGGCTGCTCTCAAATGGAGAAAAATCCTGAAGATAAAAATAATTAATTTAGCTTGAGATCAGAGTCTAAAAGCTGTGGAAAGAATTTCACATTTTCCTCCAGAAAGGAAAGAATTACAGTCTGCTCGGTTCCAATCAAGCCTTTTATGACATATGGAACAACTAAGTTCTTTTTTTCCAAAGAGGACAGCTTTCATTAATCAAGTTTTTCAATTTCTGTAGAAGAAAGACTGACACATAACTTAAACAAGTGGTTAAACCGAAAATATGATGTAGTTTTTATTTGGCTAATCAATGACTTAATAGCTTAAGCTGAACTTTTAGAACTGCATTTATTTTCAGTCTTCTTTATCAACAGAATTAGGTCTGTTACATGGCCAAATCGAATACTCAAAATTGCTCATTAAAAAGACTGACCAAGAAAGAAAAAAAGAAAAAGAGGGAGAAAATCAATTAAAATGCCAGTATAAGGACAGAGTCGTTGATATTAAGAAGCTTCAGGAAGTTTATGTATCTCACAGAGATTTTTTTTTAAAGCTTCCTTCTAAAAGAGTGATATTGATCTTTTTTTGGACAAAAGCAAATATGTTTTCCCCAGGCCCACCCTGTGTTTTCTAAAGTTATCTGATGTATTTTTTTAAATATTCTTTCCTTGATCTGTTAACATAGGTTATCTCTGTAACTCATAAATAATACACGAAACTGTGTTGCAGATGTCTACTGAGACCAAACTAATGCATCTCTGCATTAGCTTTGTTCTCTTTGCTCTTCCTTGTTTGTGACTTCCCTCATCTTTTCATATTTAGAGCTTAATATAAAAAAGCAAAAAAAAAAAAATTAGAAATACAGAAGAGGATTGAGGTTGAGGAAGAAGATCTAAATCTCAGCAAAAGGTATACAGGCCATGCATTTTTATTATGCCCATGTCTAGTCTGCATTGAACAGTCAATTTAGGGTGTCATTTTATCAAGCACAATTTTATGAAATGGACACTCTGTGTCTCTGCAGAGTTTGGACACAGGGAAGCTTGTTGTACTATGGTGCTGAAGAAAAGTAGGCATCAGGTGACTTCGATCCTGATTCGTACATTTAATACCCAAACTGACATCCTTGAATCTCTGGCTGTTTTCTTTATGGAACATACCGGAAGCTAAATGTCTAGTAGGAAATGCCTTGACAGACAAAGAATTGTCATTGGGAGCATACATTTTGGAGCATTAAGTGATTGTGAACAGCAGATAAGCATTCAGACTTGAGAGTCCATTTTCCTTTTAAGCAGCATAGTTGCCAATAATGGTAGGTCAAGGTTACATTTTTACACATTTGGCCTCTCTCTTAAGCTACAGGATATAAATGCCCCAGACGATGCATGCTTAAAATGGACAGTTACGCAGAATTTGGAGACGGAGAGAAGTGATTGCACAACCAGATTACAGAGGCCAGCCACATTCCAAAGAATTCACATTTATTCAGCATCTGGGATAGTTTAAAACTTATAGAAAATGGGAATGGATGTTGACAAAGGTAGAATAATATACATCAAGTTCAAAGACAATGCAAATAAACCTATACAACCAGTGACATGTACATGAAGAGAGGCCTTTAACAGGAATAATCAGAGGCTGGTCTGTATACCTCTTTGAGTGTCTAGACATTTGGTTGGAAGAACACGAACCAAATGCTCCAAACCTTCCTCTTTTGCACTGGTTAAATCTGGCTGCCGTGACTTAGCCTCTGTCTTAAACAGAACAACTCAGTCTTCCTCCTCTTCTTCTCTCCTGTTATGTAAGATTCAGAGCTAATACTTTGGTCAGGGGAGTTATAAAGAACATATGAGTCATGTATGAAAACCTGAAAGAGCCCAACGACCTTAAACCTTAGCTGAGTGTTTTCTTCATTTGCAGGCATTCTGTCCTTCCTGAGCTATCAGCTCTTAAATACTCAAATCAGACATCTGTGGTGGAGATGGCAGGCCTCCCCCAGTGAAGACTTGCAGCCCTGAGCACACTTGAAGGCAGGGGCTTCCCTTGACTCTCTAAAATCTTTACTGACTTCTCTACAGGGATCCAAGATTAACTTCCAGTGAAAAGGTACTTGGACAGTTGATGATAATTGACTGGTGGATGGTGTCAATTCTTGGGCTAGTATAAAGCCATGTCTCTAGGCTCACCTTTACCCAAGAGTCGAGAATTAAATCTGAATCTTGAAAAGGAAAGTTAATATTGACATATATGTACACATTATAAAGGAAGCAAAAGAACCCACTATTATCAAATTAAATCAAAATAGATAAAATTTTAGAGTGTTGATATTTTTAAATCTATCTATTACTAACAGGTATTGCAAGACTCTTTCAGAACAGTGTCTACTGAATGTTGAGCAAGGTAAATATATAAGAAGAAAAAAACCACCACAGTGCATCAGACTGTATTATGCCTTGATTTTTTCCCCCTCTTTCTATAAGAAACTTTTTGCAAGGAGGCAGTTACTTTCTACAATTAACTCTGAAAGATAGGGATGTGCCCCCAATACAGAACTTATTGTAATCAAACATGTATGTCGTTAAGTTCTTCAGTATCACTGCTCAAGGCTTCGTGTTTCATGAGTATTATGCCCAATTGAATGATGTCATTAGCGTAGACAACCAGAGAGAAACTATTAAGTACAAATACTAATTAGGAGTTTGCATTCACTGATGAATCTTAATTCTTAAAGGGGATGGTTGCCCAACCTCTGGAAGTACAGAATAGATCTTATCTTCCACCTGCAGAGTCAGACCACGTGGGACCAAAGGCTGCCTATACCACAGTACCGTTGCGTGACTGTTTTTGTCAGAATTCTCCCGAAAAATGATTGTGGAGCCTTGGTGAGTCTAAAATCTGATGGAGGAGGTCACAGGCTGGGGATTCAGGAAAGAGTTGCAGTTCAAGTCCATAGGCCATTTGCTAGCGAGCCAGGAAGGGCTGATATTTCAAGTGAAGTCCAAAGGCCGTCTGCTGGCAGAATTCCCTCTTACTCTGGGGAGGTCGGTCTTTTGTGCTATTCAGGCTTTCAGCCGATAGGATGAGATTCACCCACATTATGGGAGCAATCTGCTTTACTCAAAGACTGCTGATTTAAATGTAATCTCATCCAAAGGCACTGTCACAGAAACATCCAGAATGTTTGACCAAATATCTGGGCATGATGCCCCAGCCCAGATGACATATAAAATAAACCATCACGATGACCTTGAGAAAGTTACTTAACCTCTTTGTGCCTCAATATGCTCATCTATAAAGAGGGATTAATTGAAGTTTGGTTACATACTTCATAGGATAATTGTGAAGATTAAATAGGTTCATTTCTAAATGGAGTTCTTAGAATAGTACCTGGCACTTAGTAAGCACTTTATTACGGAATATTGGAACAGAAAGGAACATTCAGAATGTCAAGTCCACTCTGAGATCCAGAGAGGTGAAATGACTTTCCCAAAATAGCAGAATTAGTTGATATTAGAATTCTAAGGTCCAAAACACCAGTCCGAGGCTACTGGACGATGCTTTACTGTTACTTCCCTTGACTAGGCAGGCTCAATAACAGTATATCAGTATATAGATGACAGTATATAGATAAGATGCACTATCACTAAAATTTAGAATTCTTTGTTATTGAGATGTTATTAAAATAAACACTTAGAAATCATTATTGCAGAAATGTGTGTTTGGTTATCTATATCTATAGATTATGAAAAACATACCTCTCTTGTCCACTGGATGACTTATTAAAACTGAGATTCCTTTGTGCTTCTGCTGGTCCACATTAGACATTATATTCCCTTGGGACATACCGAGCTAACACTAACACTGGGTATTTCCACAGAACCTACCCTCTAAGGTTCAGTGGGAGTTAAGGTACAGCTAATTGAAAAGACTTGCCTAGTTTGAGTTGTTTTGGTTTTTTCTTCCTTTAAGGATTAGATCTGCATTCCATTCTGAGCCTTGCTGTGAAGAGCTTTCTCTTCAGAGCCTTTTCTTTCTTCCTATCCTAAAAGTTATTTAGTCTTAGATTCTAAATCAGTATTTCTCAGAGTGAGTTCTACCAAGATCACCTGGATTATAATTACCTGCAGAGGTTGATAAAAATATAGACAACTAGTCAGCACTACAGAAACAATGAATTTGAATTTCTAGGGGTGAGAGTCAGGAAAATACGCTTTTTACAAGCTCGTCGTGTTGATCCTTATGCCATAGAAGCTTGAGAATCATTGCACTATATTACCTTGATCTTGCTAATAAACACTGCTTCGTGGAATTATAAAGCTGTAATAATGTCCATCAAAGTTTCTAGGTGGATCAATCTCCATTTATTTAATTATGTTGCATTATACATTCCTTCTAGCTGAAAACAGTTTGGATCTTCTGCATTAATGAAGTGTAGCTGTGCTTACACAGTATTTCCTGATTTGAACTTCTGGAATAGTGATTATTGTTAGCTCTGCCTTACAGAAGCTCCAGGAAAGGTATCGTTTGCTTTTAATGCTGACTGTTAACATTCGTGGTTTATTACAGTAAGTGGCACATTTTTAATCACCCAGTAAAAAATTTCCATTTTCAAAGTACATTAAATCCCAATGATATTCTCAACTGAAATCCTTCACATCCTTACTAAATGGTTTAGTAAATATCTATTTTTGAAGGAACAGTTGGTACCATGTAGAAAGACACACGTGTAGATTTAAACTTACTTCAAGGAAATAAATCATTGTATCCTTAAGGTGAAAATATCCATGGGAATTGATTCTTGATTCCTGCCTAATCAATTATCATTGACAATACTGAGATTAAGAGCCATTTAACATTTACTGAGTGTTCACTATATTGAAGAGACTTCTATGCATTATAGTATTTAATCCTCCAATAACAAAATAAATTAGATAATTGTATTTATCTCCAATTTTCAAAGGAGGAACTAGAGAGGTCACATCTCTTGCCCATAATCACACAGCCTGTCAGGGCAAGAGAGAGGATTTAAACACAGGTTGATCAGACTGCAAAACCCTGCCTTTCGGTTGACGAGCTTCCTGTTTCTGCTCTGTTCTGACATTATTCATAAAGAGAGACACTAGACAAAGAGAAAATGGGATTTGGCCTTTGAGAATGGTATCTTGCTGCCACTCCAAAGTTAGAAGCATACAATTAGCGCTTCACTGCAGAGGAATGTGGAGCTGGCTGGGGCCCAGCAGATCTGAGGTTTAGAATAAGCTCTATTACTAGTTAAATATGGACTCGTTGCAAGTCATTTATTTCTCTGGGCTCCATTGAGTCCATTGATCATATGTAAACCAAGGGGGCTGGAATCTCATTTCTCTAAGCTTATGGTATTTTTTTACAAACACTGTGATTTTGTGTTTTTTCACAGATCTTTAGAACAAGTAGAGATGAACTGGTCAGGAATCACTCGGTTGTAAAAAATATGTATCTCTTCAAGTTTGCTTAGGTAAAAGAAATTCATGGTAAGAAAAATGGTTTATCTCATAGAAACAAAGTTGAGAGATACAGCCAGACCTCACGGGCACAAAAAGTCCTCATTTGCTTTCTCTTTTCCTTTCTCCTTCATAGGGCCAAGTGATGTCCTTTTCTATGTGTTGCTACTTTGTTTTTCTCCACCCCAGCAAGTGGACTTCCTTTCCTCATTTGCGCATGGCCAGTGGCAGCTGCCTAACATGGTATGAATTCCCAGGACAAGAGCATCTAATTGGCTGAGTGTGGATCCAATGTCCAACACTGAACTAATTATTCAGACCAGAGAGTAAGACGAGATTGTTTGATATTTTGTACTGTCTGTTCAAGAAATGATTTCAATCATTTATACAGAGCTTATAGAACATTTGTGAGAAATTAAGAACGAATCCCTAATGGATAGTATAGACACGGTTTGCCCTAGGAAAATCAAAAGCATTTTTTTACTCTTTCATCATAATTTTGTATCTTTTGATCCTATTTTGTTCTCTTTTTCCCCAGTGCCTTCATGTTGCCTTTTACCCCAGTCTTTTCTGATCTCCCTGGTTTCTTTCCTTCCTCTAGTCATGAAATTTCTCATTTCTTTGAAGTGCTGCAGGCAGGTCTTCAAGGTAGTAGCAAAATAAATCTAATGAAGTAATTCCTGTCTAGAGTTAAAATAAATACATTGTCATTTTTCACGGAGTGATTATTATGTGCCAAATCTAGTGCTAAGCCCTTCACATATACTATTTTATTTATTCTTCACTATAAACTCACAAAATAAACATTAACTTATTTTTCCATCTGAGAGACTTAAGGTTCTATGTAGCTAAGTAGCATGTACAAGCTCACAGTGTACAATTTCCACATAGTAAATGGAAAAGCTGAGATTTAAATTCAGCCTCCAGAGCCTGAACCACTCTGTGCCAGGGCTGCTATTGTCATGATATGTTATCCAAGGATGTGGTGCAGCTGACTCATACTGACTCTTAAGAGCCAAGTGTTCAATTGCAGGAATTTTGAGAGCTGACTGTTAAACATGGCCATTATGAAAACGTAAGTTATGAAATTAAATTTAAAAAATAACAAATACTCAAAACTCATCACTATTTTACTACATTTTGTCAATATATATGCATTTGAGTTTAATTTTATCTATTGTATCTGTGCAGTAGAAACACTGCATTATCTCTTCTGAACTCCGTTCGTAAATATCACGTCAGTGACTTGAAATCTGTAGGAATATTTACACCACAGAAATTGACAATTGCCCATCTAAATGCAATTAAAATTTTTAAAAAGTGAATATATAGATAGCTGTATAGATCACACAAAGGCCATCAAAAGGTTGAAGAGCACTGTGGGCTGCCAGTTTTTGACCCATGTTTTAAAGAAATGCATCTCCAATGAATGAGTCTCAAGCAGTCCTACCTGAGCTCTCTCCTGAGTGCAGGCACCTGACACAGATACACATCTGATCAATCCTGATTGCTTCAGGAATCACCAATAGCTTGTTGCCCAGACAAAAAAAGAAGTTAAATTAGTCCTCGCCAATGGTTGGCCACTGCCTAAACAGAGGACTTTTGGAGGCCTGGCTGAGGTTTCCTGTCCTGCACAGCCAGGTATTTGCATTGGCAGAAGTGGAGTCACCGCAGTCTCTGAGAAGCGTTGGCTGGCATTCTTCACTGAAGTGCAAGAGTGCAAGGAAGAGCTGACCCAGAGATTAAATTTTGCTTACCCATAGCGGTGGCACTTTTTATGCATACTGCCTTTTATGCATCTGTTTTAGACTTTGTTTATTCATTAGTTCCTCTTTCTAGGTCAATGAGAAGCCAGAGAGAAGAGGGTCTTGCAGCTGGAGGAGATGAATATGTGATGGGGTGTGTGGGTGGTCATTTAATGTTGCTTTCTGGGCTGAAATGATGCTGGTTTCTTATGTTGTCCATGGAAGTAGTAATTATCCTTCTCTCTTTGACTGAAGTAGTTATTTTTGGTAAAAAGCTATTAAGTCTTTTGACTAAGAACATTTTGGGTAGCCTGTGGTTGGTTGGCTATGTTTAGATCACTTGCTCTGTGACCCTGGACAAATCTCCCAGCCTTTCCATTTCTCTCTTGTTAAGCTGAGAATAATAATTTGTCAATGTGTGCACAATGAAAACAAAAAGTTTTTTTATTTTTATTTTTTAAACTTCTAAAATACTATTTCAATTCTTCACCTTTTAGCAAAGGAAAAAAAATCTTATTTATTTATTTATTTAAACAATTACCCTCATTACTACTAATTCACTTTGCGCTTTGGACACCACATCATATGCATAATGTATTCAAAATCTGAGTGGAGGAACTATACCCTTAGTTTTTTAAATGTTTCTTTCATCTGATTATTTGTCTCTGTCCAATTTATGGTATATTGCTCTAAATCGTGAATCTTTGGAGTGTTTCTCTTCTGTGCATTTCTAAAAAGTCTCTTCATTTCACATTGTCATATGAGTTTGATGAGCAAGTATATTAAATACTTATATATATATGTAGTATAATATTGTGTTTTGCTCTAAGGAAAATTCTAAAGGAATTTTGAAGAATGTTTCTGCCATATGGAGCCAACTACAACAGTTTACATAAAAAAGTAATTATCTCCCAAAAAGCAGAGTATAATCAAAGTCGAGTAACACGATAGATTCTACATATAAATGAGAAGAATCTCTGTTCACCATCGCTACATAAAATGCACTGACCTTTGTCACAGCATGCTGTCTGCTCAGAGCTAGCTGGTAACCCTGTAGTATACCTGTACCCTTCTGCTAGTGCCAGCTGAATGGTGTGCTACCCGAGTATGTTTGGAACAAACTGTCAGTGGTACTTGTTATTAAAATCACAAAATATAAATCAATGAAATATGGGGGCATAAAGAGAGGGATTTTTTTTTTTCGGTATAAAAACTAAATTGATTTCATTATAAAGATTTAAAAATAGCAATAGCTAAAAACAACTGCTAATGAATTAAATATTACAAGAAAATTTTTAAAATTGGGAGGAAAAATGACAAAAATTTAGAAGAATTCTGTACTCATGATACTGGGAAGATTCTTGCTCCACTTTGAGTAAACCAAGACTGAGAATCCTAGAGGATGCATTTCAGATGCGTAGTATGCAAGAAAGAAACTATAGAATTCCTAGTAGCAGACTCTTAATCACAGAAAAAAATGGCTTTATATCAAAAGCTCAATGAATTAATGTACAGTTTTTTAAGTTTTAAATTGTAATAATGATTAATGTGTGTTTCTCTGTTGTGATTTCTTCTCTAACCATTCTTTTTGTTGTAGTTGATTGACAAATCAACTTCTGGTCTTGCTGTCATCAGATTAAAAAACTTCTATTGTATTGAGAATGTGGAAAAAGAAGAAATTAGTTTTTATTACTAGCTGACCTAAAATGATTGGTGTGATTGTATCACTGTGGAGAAACTAAGCAACATTCTTAGATAGAGAAAGAACACACCAATGGTAGGAGAATGCAAACTTCAGGGCAGGAGAGGTAAAATGTATACAGAAGAGTAAAGAGAGAGAAAGAAAAGGCTGAAAAGAAACTTTTGAAAAGACCTGGGAAGAGCTAAGGCTCCTGACTATAGGCAGTAGGCAATATTGAGCCATTGGCTCATTTCGATCAGGACAGCGATTTATGAATGCAATATTTTAAGGGGATTTTTCTGACAACAGTGCACAGAATGAGATGGATCCTCAATGGCAAATGTGTTTTCTGGGGATGCAAACTCAGATCATTGGTAATGCTTACCTGGAGCACTGCGATGAGGAGTATGAGGCTAAAGCTGGCCTCAACGAGAAGAGGGCTGTTTTCTTCTAGTGATGTCTGACATGACCAAGGGAGGGAGGTTGCAGCATCCATGCCTGATACTGTTGGCCCTGGCTCAGATTAAGGGTAAAAATCGTGGAAGCAGTTATGCCACTGCAATAGAAGGAGAGACCATAAAGGAAGGTACGAAAGCTGTTTTGCAAATAAATACTAATTTGGTTCTGTGGATAAAATTATGTCATAAATAGAATGTTTAATTTCTGTTTTGAAGTCAAGCAAGATGATGCTTTTCCTTATTATTGACATAAGGAAATCATTAGAATATAATCATAAAGAGCACAGGATTTAGAATAAAACGATTCTGCTCAACATCCAGACCTGCCATTTGCCAGCTAAATAATTTGAGACAAATTTCCTGAACTCTTTGAAAATTTATTAAGTTGCTGTAAAATGGTAACTAGGTTACCTAGCTCATAGGGATCCAAAATATTAAATGTATCATAAGTATTTAAAGCAGTTAGCATACTACCTGTCATCAGTGTCCAGGAAATGAATTCATTATGTTTAGAGCACGATCAATGAAATTCTTGCTTGAAAAATGTTTTACTAATTTTTGTGTCATTAAGTACTACCTCAAAAATAAAAATCCATAAAGCAATTATTCTAACAGTTTGGATTTTCGAGCTGCTGAGCCCCAAAATGAAACTGAACTAACTCTAGATTAAGAAAATAAGTTAAAATACATATTTCCAGGTCTTTGGAAAAGAGACACCGATATTTCTTTTTCCACAAGAAACTAGATATTATAAAATTCCTCCTCTGTTTGGCCCACTGTTTGCTTACCATTTATGGAAATAAAGGCTTCATAAGTGAGGCATCGTCATGGCTTTGAAGGCATGGTCTGAAACGCAGGATCCTGGCATACTCATATATGGACACTGCAATATATTTCTCCTATTTCTGCCCAGTGGGCAGTGATTTCTTGGCAATGCACAGGAATACACTGGGCATCTATTCACAAGAATTCTCAGTTAGTTTATGAGAAGTTGTGATGTTCATTTGCAATTGGCAAACTCCTGGCAGAGAATTTCTTCATAAAAAAAAAAGTACAGAGCTCTCAATTTGGCATGACTCTTTAATATGTAGGTTTGTATTTCCCGTCTTCTAGTTTCCTTAAAAAAATGTTGTAGAAACACACACATACCCATTCATTAAGCACTTTGAAGCAGCCGTCTGTGATATTTCCAAACAAAACATTACTTTACCAACATGGTTGACTGTCTGAAACAACATCTTTCTATGGAATCCTACGAGCTGACATTTGAGACAAAAACAGAAGCCAAAAAAGTAGGTTCTGGCTGGTTGTATGGTGTGTTACTTACAGTAGAAGACGATTCAAACCAATTTTAATCCAAAAGAAATATCATGGGTCATCATACTATTAAATCCAGATCTGTATACACTGCATGGAGAGCCCTACTCTGATTATGAATATCCTAGAACTGATTTCTTTGCAAAGCTTACTCCTTCCCTACAAATTTTTCCTTTGGGTATCTGCAGATGGTAAATTTTGTTTGTAATATAAAAGTAATAAAGCTGTGATATATTAAACATGTATTATTTATAACAATGACTTGAATTATTATGATCATTATCTCTATTACTATTACTTATTTTAAAACAACCAATTCCAGATCTACATATACTTAAAAAACAATATCAAAAACTCTGACATCTGAAGTGCCATTGCATGGAACGAAACACCATTAAACTAGCTTTAAAAAGATGTCCATTTATAGTGTGAAAATTTGCAAAACTTTCTTTCTTTACCATGTGAGTTCAAGGAAACTCCAAGAGTAGATGTTCCACCCTACATGCTCTGTCCCTAGCTTTTCAAAGGGCACAGAAATTGCACCCAGCAAAGATGCCCTGTCAAAATGATTTAAAAGGAGGAAGGAAAGTTGCTGGAGGGGAATTTGAACTCCAGATCAAAAAGCAATTTTAAGTGGTCTCCTCTGGTGGCCTATGTTTAGACATATAACAGCCCGGACTGCTGTTTTTCCAAGAGGTTAAATTTCAAAAAGAGGAAACAACAGCAAACAGTCTGCCAATTTACTCAACGATGTCACAATTGGCTGGAGATCTGTTCAAAGTAAAACTGCTGATTTACAAATTCCTGGATCTGCCTTACTCTTAAATATTAACACTTCTTAGGAAACTTTAGAGCTTGCATGTCACATTTATAACTCTTGGGTAGACACGGCCCTGTCCAAACACACTGGTCCTCATGACAACTCTTTGCCCTGTAATTCAGCCCTACTGGAGGAAACCACCCTTAACTCAACCAGTGATGCCAAGAGCAACCCCAGGTATCAACGAGCACAGACTGGAGTTAATATTCAATGCATTTCTGTATGGTGTCAGTTGAAGGGGATGTTTACAGCACAATTCCAAAATAATATTCATAGCAGACAGAAGTTCCCTTTTATCTAAGGACTGGTTTGGGGAGGCAAGCTGGTTAGACCATGGTTCAATTTTCCTGGATCCTATCTGCAAGTGGAAAACTGCTGACTGGCAGTGGAAACCACAGTGAAACCACCTCCAAATGTTGGAGAAGAGGCTGGGAGAGGAATTTCAGATCAGGATTCCTTAAAACAAGATGTACTGAGAGAGGAAGAAAAAACACAGAAATTGGGAAGAGCAAGTGTCAAACAGCCAGTAATTCCAAAAATCTGGAGAAGTGAAATAAGATTTAAATATCCATATGCCCCAAGCAATGCTTCCTTCCAGAAAGCAGAAATTTCTCCAGGTTATTCAGCTGTAGGCATGGTCCAGCATGCAGTCAGAGAACAAATTTAAAGTAGGTCTGGTGAGGGTTGTAGGGCTGACTCTATGAAAACACTAAATGTATTTTTTAAGAAGGGAAATGATAATCCTGAAATGTATACTCCTTTAACCAGGAAGCTACTTAGGTAGTCATTTTAAAAAAATACATGTGTAAATACCTAGAAAAACATAATACATTGCACTAAAAGCTGCATGGCTATTAATTGTACTGTATGTATTCATTTTTATATATTTATGTGTGTTTGTTAATTCATCTATAGTTATCTACTAGTCTACCTAGTTATTCTTAGAAAAGAAAAACTATAAAAATATTAGGGGAAATAATAGTGTTAATCATAACATGAGTCTGAAATTTCTGTGACATTACTAGGTGGTTTTTAAAAAATCTTTGTAATTCATTAAGAAGTTAAAATATATATAATGATGGAGCATAAATCAAAACACCTCACTGCTAACTGTGTTATGCCCATCTTATGTGAGTAGTAAAGTAATAACTAAGATTTATTGAATGGTTCTTACTTGCCAGTCTCTGCACTCACTACTTTATATATATTGTGCATTTGATCCTTACAAGAGTATTAATGGTATAGATTTCATTAGTACCCCCTTTTACAGTTGATGGGACTGAGGCTTAGGGAAACGTCTTGCCCAAGGTCTACTAAGTATGGTCATGTGTAATGTTTCAGGGGATAAATTATTTGACTCCAGGTTTATCCAAATTGGTTCAACCATCAGTAATGTAATAAATGGGTCCTTTTATATTTTATAAGGAAGAGATTTTAGAGGAGTTAAAGAAAAAAAAATGGCTGCAAAAGCAGCCTAGTAGGCTGGAGAGTTAATGGGCTTTGGAAACAGATGGCCTGAATTTTCCTTCTGCCTGTATCACTTCCTAGCTGCAGCATCTTAGGCAATTTATTGAAATATTGGAAAGTGATTACCTTTCATGGTTTAATCTTGCCAAGTGTATGTATAATTTTAACATTTACTTTACTGAATCCCTTTAGTTCTTTATGTAGGTGATGGCCATAGTTAATTCTAGAATTAGTTTTGTGGTATAGAAATATACAGAGTTAGTAATTCCTTCTCTTTGTGTCTTTTATAACAAGCAGATAATGTTTTGCATATTTTCAAGCTGTCATACCATCATGACACCAAAAAGTATCCACCAGCAATATTTACTTAGATTATCGTCCACAACTAGATATAATTCATTATTGCGTTGGGGTTACAATAAGGGAAACTTGACATTTCAAGAAAATATCTCATGAAAGATGGTTTAAATTTTAAATGATAACATTCACCAGAAATAATCATTCCCAGTAACCCTGTAACTAAGCTTTGGGTTACTCCTTATATATCATTTATTTAATTTAATCAAATGTCACCTCATGTATCATTTTTTATTTAAAGAATTGCTACTCCCATTTCATGAGTTCCATAAAGGTCTCAGAAAATCTTACCAAAATATGCCTATTTATACTTAAAAGATAAATTTGATATACTTTTTTCTTTATTGCAGCTTAGCAGTATGGACCTTACCAACAAGTAAAGATGTGTGATGCTAGTTTTCTCAATATAAACAATCATGTTCCTAAGATGGGGCACAGGAACCAGCATTTTAAACAAATGCCCTAGGTAGTTCTCATGCATACTGAAAATTGAATCCCGCTGGCCTAGGTGATAGGATTGTTGTTTAGAGGCTACTCCTGTAAATTTCTTTTTCAATCTTCTCTCCTCACTCTCTCACTCATTTCTTAAGGAATGTTCCCTCACCCTGTGCCTAAGTGCCACAGCCTCTGCTGATTGTCCATGGCTAATTAGAAAAGAGATTGACCCCTGAGCCAAAATGGGCCCATGAGCCACTCTGGTGAATGGTCATTCAAACCCAAAGAATGATCAATCTCCACTGGTGTTGAGAAGCAATGAGAAGCAAATGCATTATTTGATTAAAGACTAATTTTCTTGCCCCAAAGTTAAATATAAAATATGTGTGTACACAGATAGATATAAATATAGATAAAGATACGGATACAGATATAGATATAGACATCTTTAAGGAGAACATACGCATACCGTATGAGTAAAACAAAAAGAAATTTAATACCACTTCCCACACCCTCAAAACCAAGTGTGTAAAAAGAGAATTCACAGCTTAAGAAGAATAAAGACTTCTGGCTTCTTACTTCCCAGGCAGATTATAGTGTATGCTAAAAATGGATATCAGACTGAATTTAGTTGCCCTGTTTTACATTTAAGGCAGACAGGCTTCAACTACTCTAGTAGATACTTGGTGACCTAAGGCAGAAAGCTTTGTTACGAGGTGGCAGATGGAAGAGGAGAGGTACACAAGCTCCCAAAAATGGTTCTCCCAGAGTCCCTTAAAATACTTCAGGACAGGGATGGTCATGTTTGGCCCACAAACCAAGAATAACTGAGAACAGTCTCCGTAAAGAATGCTCTAAATAAATCCATGTGAGGGGCAACGTGTGTTCTGCCCCTGGTTTGTGTGAGAGACCATTGATCTCCCCTAATCAGTTTTCCTTTCCTGTAATTTTTTTCTTGATATCACATGTGTAGTTTCTACTCCTTTCAATAAAATAATTCTGAACTAAGATAGCCACAGCAGGCAAAATTTAAGTTATTAGAACATGAATTTATGGGGTACCTTGGCTATTTGGCTCATTGATGCCTAAAATTTTATATTAGGTTTTTATTATTTTCATGTCATTTTTAATTTCATGTCATCTGAAGTTTTTTTGACTCATTCAAATATAGATATTTCTGAGAATAGTAATTACTCCTGAGGATCCATAAATAACGTATGTCCTCAGGATTATATCAGAATTTTTTTTTTTCCAGTGAACACTTTTTTGATAGGGAAAAAAAAGCTTCTACCGTGGTACAAGGGGTTGAAGCTATGCTACTGTAATTGTGGCCAGCTTCCTCCACGGTGGCCGTAGGCTGCTCCAGCCTCCTAATGGTGGGGGTGAGGGTGATTCAGAGAGCTTCTTTTCAGTGTGCTCTACCCAAAAGGAACTGGATTAGGCATTCCATATATACTAAGGCGGGAATTTCCCACAATAACCCTGTAATGTTTGCTTTATGATCAGTATTCTACAGATGAAAACCTGAAAGATCAGAGAGGTAAAGAAACTAGCTCAGAAAGAGCTGAAATTAGAACCCCGCTCTGTCTGACTCAAAGTCTGCGTTTTTAGCCATAGATACAAGAAAAGAGGAGTGAGTAGACTAGGAGATATGGGAAAAAAGAAAAATTGTGAATGCATATGGCAACACTTTTACAATTTCACTTTTCCCCAAGGATCTCTTTAATAGGAAATTAATTTTTTTTAACATTTATAACCTATGTTAATATGTACTACATTAACTGTGAAAAGCCCATCTTATTCTTATATAGATATGTGCAACATCACATCTCATCATTCTCTAGTTCAGGTTTCCAACAAATCTCTGTAAATAATCACAAGAAGACAGTTTTGAAAAATGTTTGCCATGAGAATGTTTATGCTCAAAGTATATAGGTAAGAATTAAAATGAATAAGATGGACTTAATCAAAAAGTGCTTAGGAAAGATAAAATTTTCTTAAAATATTAAGTGTATGCGATTTGTTATGCCTAAAAACTCAACGAACTGGCTATTCCATAATTTTAACTGGTTGATGCTATCTTTTTAACCAGGTTGCACAGGGGTAGTGAAAATTTTAGTTGAAGACACTTAGCCCTATTCAGTAGGACATTTCTCTAATGTATAACTGGAAAATTTATCTTACTTCTTATGTATAAAGGTTATATGTTCTTTCAACTTGCCTCTCCTAACATATTGATTAAAAATAAGCTTGTCCATGTTTGATAAATACTCTGTGAAGTGGCAGTTGGCAATCTCATGCATGAAGTCCTTTTAAGAATGAAAATGAAATGACTTTTCTAATAAAAATTCCTGGTAGAGAGTAAAACTTTATTAAGTCAAGTTCTATAGTTTAAGAAATGTGATTGTTAAGGTGGAGTTTATTAGCACAGCCTAATACAAAACATTATGAAATTTGAGCATTTTGAGAAGTTTTTTCTAAACTCCAATTAGGAAATGAATGAATTAATTTAAAAATTACTACTTCTTTTGACAGTTCAACAACACATGCATATTATCACATGACATGACCCATTTGGTCACAGAGTACTCTACATTGCAATAATATCAAATGGTCAGATGGTCTGGACTACATTGTGGGCTCTTCACAATTTCGCATGCTGCTTCTGGGATTCCAGTTTTTGAACAGAAAAGAATCACTCTCCTTACTACTGGAATCTGTACCCACCTAGTAGAATGAAATGGCAAATTGTCAATTGTTCAGTGTGCATACAAAGTATAGGTTTTGTGACTGGATAATTTATAGTAGACACAGATTGCTGGCATAAATAGACTGGTTAAGCTTTTGTGTTAACACAATCGATTACACAGTTGCTCACTACATTGGGAAGTTCTGGCTGACAAGTTCTGGCAACTTGCCTATAAAAATTGGAGTCAACACCAACAATATATAGTTGTAAAGCATTTTAAAACTAATTATATACAAACATTCATTTTGCAGACAAAATAGATTAGGACATGATTATTCACCTTACAAATAGTGATTATTCTTCCTTGGTTCCTTAAAGAGTTATTGTGCAGTATTTAACAAATTATTTACATTGACAAATGTCTCCTTTATCCACAACTTTCAGGAAATTCAACTATTAAATAATATCTGTTCATTCTTGTAAAAAAGAGTTTAAGTTCGCCATTTTATTTAAACAAGATGGAGGCGTAATAGTTTTCAAATAATGTAGAGATGCTAAGATTTGGCTCTGGTCCCACCTTTAGGCACGGGGTGTACGAGAATAAACAATATTTCACTATGGCCTATAAGGAAATAAAATAAATCCACATAAAACTAGGTAATGGACCTCACATGTATACAGAGATTATCCTGCCATAAGATCTAAAAAAGAGAAGAATGGTACAAGGTAATTCCCTACTTTGTAGCTCCTGGACTGTTTACCATAGAAGATGACATGTTGCACTTTGTCCTAGAGCATTAATCTGTCCTGAAATCCAAGTGTAACAGAATGAAGTATGAGGGAACACCTCCGACTTTCCTATTCCATCTCCATCAACTCTACTTTTGTACTTTAATTTTCCAGACTGAGAACCCATCTTTCTCCAGCAGTTCAAACTGTCCTGTACAGAGTGGTGGCTTCTTGGGCTTTAGCAACATTACTGCTGTCTTCAGACAGCACCACCCCAATACTCATGCAGGAAATATAAAGCTACACAACCCTGCTAATCCTGGCTTTGTTCCTTGTGACCCATAGGAATATGACAAGATTAGGGCTACTCTAAATTTCACAAGCTTTGCTGATTCTGTGTGTATGTTTGCAAAAAGTTTATTATGCAACATTAGAATATATATAAAATGAAATATTACAAAGAACACTTATATAAGAAATAAAATTTTTTTCCAAATAATTGAAGGCCCTGTGTACTCTTTCCCAATTGCATCAACTTACTTCCCTGCCAAGAATCACCGTGACTTTAAATTTGGTATTTCTCATCACTATGCATTTATTTCTGCCTCATTCACCCTCTTACAGTGGCTAGCAATACTCTTAATATGTTTGTCTTAGTATGATTATTTTATAATAAAATAAATAAAATGAGTGAAATTTGATTAAAAGTGAAAAAGATTTTTACAGAGAGTAGCATTGTGGTAGCTTTATTAATAGTAGTAAAAACAAAATCTAAAATGGTCTTATTCTGAAGATAACTATTATTTTATGCTAAACATATGTCCCCCCTTAACACACCACTTATTCCCTCGATCAAATTTGCCATTTTAGCATCTGTTGAATGATGAAAATCACACAAAGAAAAATCAAAAAAGAAAAATTGCAAAAAAACCACAAAAAAACATTTCTGAACTTAACTGCTCTTTGTAAAGGAGGAAAAACCAAATAATGTAGATGAATTCAAATGTACTTAGAAAAGAGTAAGTATTTTTAAATGAAAAAAATAAAACTAGTGAAACATGTGAATAGAAAGCATGAAGTTTGAGCTAAAATCCAATTGGCTTAAGGGACGGGTAACTATTAA
>RJWJ010006065.1:0-17758 GCA_004363605.1 Indri indri
TGTAAAATTTACTTCAGTAGAAGAAAACTATAAACAGATCATTGAACTCCAGTAAATTATATATATGTTTAAGTATTTAGAGGAAAACCTATTGATGTCTTCAACTTACCCTGAAATGCATCCTCTGCTAAAAAAAGGATCAATCATGGATAGAAGAATGGATAGAAGAATGGATAGGTAGGTTGGTATGTGATAAAGCAAACGTGATAAAGCAAAATGTTAAAGGCAGAATTTATGTGGTGGACACACAGGTATTTACTGTTAAGTTCTCTCAACTTTTCTGTATGTCTGAAATTTTTCTAATAAACTTTTGAGAGAAAAAAGCCATTATGACTGACAATGTCAATGGAGTCACATTAATATTTTAATTTTTTAAAAAGAAGAGCTCCATGTTATTTAATCTTATCTTCATCAGTCCATTGGCCTCTGCATTAGCCAAATTCAGCCAATGAATCCACCTTATTCAAGCAGCTATTTAGACTGGGAAATACAGACTGGTGAAGAAGGGCTAATTTGATTATTTCCTTATTTCTCATTATAGCAAATATTATAACAGAAAATAGCAGATAAGAAACTACAGGTTTTCTGTTTACAGACCAAATATAAAATAATTCTTTTACTTTTTCTTTCTAGATAAGTGAAGGATAACTGAGGTATTATTATTATTATAGTCATCCTTTGGTATCCATGAGGGATTGGTTCCAGGACCCCCCATAGATACCAACATCCATGTATGCTCAAGTCCCTCATATAAAATGGTGTAATATTTGCATATAATCTATGCACACCCTCCCATATACTTTAAATAATCTTTAGATTACTTATAATACCTATACAATGTAAATGATATATGAATAGCTATTATACTGTATTGCTTAGGGAATAATGACAAGAAAAAAGTCTGTACATGTTCAAGACAGATGCGCTCATCCTTTTTTTTTCAAATAGTTTTGATCTATAGTTGTTTGAATCCACAGATGCAGGAGACCCATAGATATGGAGAGCTGACTATACATTATTCCTTGAAAAAAAGCCCAAAGCCACACACAAATGCGTTGCATTGTGATCAGACTTCAAAATGGAACCTTTCAAAAATATTGTACATTAAGCTCTGCTACAAAAAGAGCAAAACATATAAAAAGCAAAATATAAAACTTTATATAAATTTTGATTAAAGATATAAAAGAGGCCGGGCGCAGTGGCTCACGCCTGTAATCCTAGCACTCTGGGAAGCCGAGGCGGGCGGATTGTTTGAGCTCAGGAGTTCGAAACCAGCCTGAGCAAGAGCGAGACCCCGTCTCTACTAAAAATAGAAAGAAATTAATCGGACAACTAAAAATATATAGAAAAAATTAGCCGGGCATGGTGGCACATGCCTGTAGTCCCAGCTACTTGGGAGGCTGAGGCAGAAGGATCGCTTGAGCCCAGGAGTTTGAGGTTGCTGTGAGCAAGGCTGACGCCACGGCACTCTAGCCCGGGCAACACAGTGAGATGCTGTCTCAAAAAAAAAAAAAAAGATATAAAAGAGAAAAATAACTATAACAGGATTTAAATGCTACATGTTGATTTTTAAATCCTGCCATTTTATTGTTTACCTTCGAGTCCTCTCAGATGTGAAGGAGTTCCTTGTGTCCTGGGCTGAATATAAGATAACTTAAACTTGGGCACCACAAATGGTACTTCTTTGCCATCAGATGGTAATTTGGAAAGCAAATAATCCTCAGTACAGCCAACCTGAGGCTTTACGGAAACAGAAGTAAATGGAGGTACGCAGATAATATGTTGACTATTTGAGACTGCTGCTTTAAAGTCTTTTTCCTCTGAAACTGCATATAAAGAAAAAGGAAAACAAAAGAAGTCACAAATATGCATATACATTACCTATAATAATCTAACCTAGCATGCTTTGGTATTTACTTAATCATTTTAGAAGAAATTCCCGACACATAAACTATTCTTGGGTCCTATCAAACATTTGGGATCTACGTTAATTTTGTCCAGCCAACGTTTGAGCAATAAACACACTATTGCCAAAGTATGTTAATTTATTATAATAGTAAGAGCAATTTTTAAAGAGTCTCATTTCCACAAGAGTTCATAGGTGGAAAACAAATTTATTTTGTAGTCAATTACACAATGCTTTCAAGTAAAATCTAATCATTGAAAAATACTGTCAACAAAAGCAAGTCTTGTCAGTACCACTGGTGAACATCAGTCTTAATTACATAAAGCAACTCTAAAAAGAAGCTAGTTTTCCAAGTCTACAAAAATCTCCAACAAATCACAAAATAAAATGCATACTGACCCTAGATATTTAGGTCATTAAATACGAAATGTCTGATTTCAAATCAAAAGTATAGTTTATATCTCAAACAAGAAGCAGCACAACTAATCAGAGTATGTGCCTAAACTATTAACACAGTTTTGCCATCTAAACAGTAGCTTGCTTATGCCAGCAGCAAAGAAGCCTGGAGAGCGAGTGGCTATGAAATTGCAAAGGGCATTTTCCACAACTTGCTGAGAATTGAATCTTTTTCCTTGCAAGAAGTGGTCCAAAGCCCAGAAGCAGTGATAATCAGTTGGTTGGTGCAAGGTTTGGTGAATATGGTGGACGACAGAGAGTTTTCAAGTCCAGCGTTTGTAGTTTGAGCAACATTGTTTATGTGACATGTGGTCAAGAGTTGTCTTGTAGGAGGACTGGCCCGTCTCTACTGACCAATCTTGGCTGCTTAATCGCAAGCATCCTCATGATTTTGTCCAGTTGGCTGCAGTACACATCCACTGTAATTGATTGACCAGGTTTCATGAAGCTGCAGTGGGTAATACCAGCACTAGACCACCAAACAGACACCATTAGCTTTTTTTGATGAATATTCAGTTTTGGACTGTGTTTCGGCACCTCATCTTTATCCAATCATTGTGCTGAACACTTGCTACTATCAGAAAGAATCCTTTTTTCATCACATGTAACAATAGTGTACAAATGGTTCACCTTTATGCTGTGACAACAAAGAAAGGCAAGCTTCAAGACGAATTCTCTTCTGACGCTTGTTTAATTCATGCAGAACCCATCTATCCAGCTTTTTACCTTCCCATGTGTTTCAAATGGTCCAATATTGTTGAAATAGTAACATCAAACCTTGCTGCTAATTCACGCATAGGTTGAGATGGATTCGCTTCCACTACAGCTTTCAGCTCATCATTATCCATCTTGGTCTCAGGTCACCCAATATTTTCAAGATTAAAATCACCAAGACACAACTTCTCAAACCATCGACAGTACTGTGCATTCATTAGCCACATCCTTTCCAAACACTTTGTTGATATTTTGAGCTGGCTGCACTGCATTGGTTCCACAGTGGAACTCACATTCGAAAATAACATAAATTTTTGACTTATCCATGGTTTCACAAAAATCGCTCTAAAAAAAAATTTGGAAGATAATCACAAGCCAAAATGTGTGTTTGAAAGACTGAGGATGTACCTTCACAATAAAAATAAAACAAGAAATGTCAAAGTAATACTTTGACAGAGTATTACAGTGTCAGAGATATCAACTGTCATACTTTGTACTTAAGGAAATCGGACATTTCATACTTAATAACCTAATTATGTCCATGTCCAACTTTCACCTTCTCTTACTTCGTTCTTCCCATCCAGCTTGCTAAAATCCTATTCAGACTTCTATGGCAAATACAATCTACTTTATGGCAATGTCTCAGGGTGTCTCCTGGGTTGAATTCATCTCTTTCTACCCATGCTCCAGGGTACTTGGAGTTCTGGAATACTTACCTCATCTGACTCATGTTTCTGCTGCCCCCGTGAAGTTAGGAAACATGCTTAATTTATCTTTATATTACAAGACACCACAAAAAAAGAAGGCACTAAATAAATGTTACTGAAGACAAAGCAAAACTCACAGCTGTGCTTTTCTGTTTCACCATAGAAACACCCTCCGCAGCAACTCTTTATAAATTCTGTTGCCATTACATTCAATTTCCAATATCCAGCAAAAGACACAAACTTCCAATTTTAATATTAACCTGTTGACAGAATAGGAAGCAAGTTAAAATGATCATGCTTAATGCCATTAGATGTCATGAAATAAACCATATTATATCTTTCTAAAACATAATAAGAGTTCTGAAGCAAAAATATTTAAGAGGAAGATAGATTTTTATTCCCATATATAATTCTGTATAACCTAGGATATCCTTATAAGTTATTGAAATAACATGCTTAAAAATTACTAAATGAACAATCCCAATGTTAAAATCTGAAAAAAAGAAAAATCCCACTCTCAATTTCCTCTTTTACCTGATATACCTAAATCTATGTCCAAGCAAAATTTGAAAGAAAGAAGGCACTCATAAAAAGTGTGAAAAAATTTTCACTTCCTCCATATCAATTATTTTGGTAATCCAAAGGCCCTATATTGGGGGCCAATAAACAAATAACTGCACACTTTATGAGTTATTTTAATCCTTAGAATTACACTAATACAGTACAAATGAAGGAAGTCTGTTTTATATTTACCAGAAACATAAAATTGTTTAAGAATTTCCCACCTTCCTTGGTCTCAGTGCCTTTGTTCTAAATGCACTCTCTTCATTTATGCCTACTTTAAACTCCATACATTTTTTTACAGGAAATTTTAAACACATACAAAAGAAGATAGAATAGTATAACGAAATTCCAATCACCTAGATTAAATAATTATCAACTCATGGCAAATCTTACTTCATCTCGACCTCCCCATTTACCCTGTCCTTTGGATTATTTTGAAATAAACTCTAATCATATAATTTCATCCATAAATACTTAAATAATGATCTCTAAAGGATGGGGCAGAAGGACTCAGGAGTTAACTTCAAGGGGCTTTCACTGGTTGAAGATGGATCACTTCAAGAGTTAAATAGTATCAGTGTTAAATAATATCAGTAATGTATTATAACATATCAAATATTTCTAAAAGGTGCTCTTTTTTAATATAACCATAATAACATTATCACATATAATTAACATCATCAACTATACACATTTTCAACTACTTGGTGAGTGTTCAAATTTCCCCTATGGTCTCAATTTTTTTTATAGTTTTGTTAAAATCAGGATTTGAATTCTTTCATCTTTTGCTATTAGAAATCATGTTACAGTAGCTTTGTACGCACATATTTCTCAGATATTTCTCAGATTCCTAGAAATAGGACAACTGGATACTTATTGCCAAATTTCTCTCTGAATCTACACCATTTCACGTTCCCAATAGCAATGTATGAGAGTACCTGTTTCCATCACCAACAAAATTTGTTATCAACTTTTTCTAATATACCACATTGCTTTAGGTAGGGTATGGGCAGAAGGGCAGGACCAGTCAGGTTAACGAATCATGTGCTTGCTATCTCTATCGAACACCACTTATTTGCTTTATTTTATTTTATTTTTTAGCAAGTAAAAGGATGGATACCTGCCCAAACATAGACACAAAAATCCTTAGCAAGACACTAGTAAACCAAATCCAGCAACATATAAGAAGAGTTGTACATCATAATCAAGCAAGCTTCATCCCAGGATTGTGAGATTAATTTAACATCTGAAAATCAATTAATGTAATACTTTATATTAATAGAATAAAAGACAAAAACTACATGATCATCTCAACAGAAGCAAAAAAATGTTGAAAAAATCTAATACTCATTCATGATAGAAATGCTGAGCAGGTAGGAATAGAGAGAATCTTTTCAATATAACAAGAACATCTATGAAAAACCTACAGCTAACATCATAATAACTTTTGAAAGACTGAATGCTTTTCCTGTAAGTCCAGGGAAAACATAAAGATGTCAACTCTCTCCACCTTTATTCAACACTGTATTGGAGGTTCTAGCCAGGGTAATTAGGCTAGAAAAAGATATAAAAGGTATTCATATTGAAAATGAAGAAGTAAAACCTTCTTTATTCACAGACAATATGATCTTGTAAATACAAAGAGCCTAAGAAATCCACTAACAAGCTACTAGAAGTAATACACAATTTCACTAAGGTTGAAGGATATAAGGGCAATATACAAAAATCAATTGTATTTCTATACACTAACAATGAAATGTTAGTCCAAAAATGTAGTTCGAAAATGAAATTAAGAAAACAATTCCATTCATCATAACATTTTTTTAAAAAACTAAAATACTTAGGAATACTTTAACAAAAGAAGAGTTGTACACTGAAAACTACAAAACATTACTGAAAGACATTAAAGAAGACTTTAATAAATGTAAGGGCATCCCATATTCATGGATTAGAGGAAGTAATATTTTTAACATGCTAATGTTAACAATATTGTTAAGATGGCAAGACTCCCTGAATTGGTCTACAGATTCAACACAATCCCTACCAAAATCCCTTCCAGCTTCTTTACAGAAATTGACAAGCTGATCTTACAATTCATATGGAAATGCAAAGAATGCAGAAAAGCCAAAACAATCTTTAAAAAAAAGAATGAAGTTGGAAGACTAACTTTAAAATTTACTACAAAGCTATAGTAATCAAAACAGTGTAGTATAAGCATAAGGAAAGACATATAGATCAATGGAATAAAATTGAGAGTCCAGAAATAAACCTTTACATTTATGGTCAATTGATTTTTAAACAAAGGTGCCAAGAAACTTTAAAGGGAAAGGAACAGTCTTTTCAACAAATGGTGCTAGGACACCACATGCCACCCTCCCCTGCCCCCCGATTGGGTCCCTACCTCACACCATACACAAAAACTAACTTAAAATTGATCACAGACTTATATAGAACAGCTAAAACTTCAAAACTCTTAGAAGAAAAGATAGAAATAAATCTTTGTAAACTTAGGTCAGGTGATGATTTCTTAGCTATAACACCAAAAACACAAATGATAAAAGAAAAATTTGATATAAGATTTAATCAAGATTAAAAACTTTGTGCTTCAAAAGCACCATTAAGAAAGTGAAAAGACCATTCAGAGATTGGGAGACAATATTTGCAAATCATAAATCCAATAAGGGGCTTATACCTGTTACAACTCAATAATAAAAAGAAAAATAACCCAGTTAAAAGGTAGGCAAGGGGTTTGAAGTAGAAGCGTCTACTTCTCCGAAGAAAATATACAAATGGTCAAAAAGCACATAAAAACATGCTCAACACCATTAGATATTAGAGAAATACAAATCAAAACTACAAGATAGGCCAGGCGCGGTGGCTCACGCCTGTAATCCTAGCACTCTGGGAGGCCGAGGCGGGCGGATCGTTCTGAGCTCAGGAGTTCGAGACCAGCCTGAGCAAGAGCGAGACCCCGTCTCTACCAAAATATGAAAGAAATTAATTGGACAGCTAAAAACATATATAGAAAAAATTAGCCGGGCATGGTGGCACATGCCTGTAGTCCCAGCTACTCGGGAGGCTGAGACAGTAGGATTGCTTGAGTCCAGGAGTTTGAGGTTGCTGTGAGCTAGGCTGATGCCACGGCACTTGCCCCAGGCAAGAGAGTGAGACTCTGTCTCAAAAAAAAAAAAAAAAAAAAAAAAAAAAAAAAAAAAAAAAAAAAACTACAAGATAACACTACACACCTATTAGAAATGATAAAATTACAAAGATTGACCATTCCAAGTGTTTATGTGTATGTGGAATGAGTAGTATTATCATATGCTACTGGTGGGAATTTAAAATGGTACAACCACTTTAGAAAACAGTTGGACAGTTTCTTAAGTTAAACATACATCTACCATATGATCCAAACGTTCCATTCCCATGTATTTACTCAAGACAAAAGCAATCATATGTCTATACAAAGACTTGTACACTAGTGTTCACAGCAGCTCTATTTGAAATAGCCAAAAACTGGAAACGGTCAAATATCCATCTATTTAATCTATTCAGATGAACAAATTATAATATATCCATTCAATGGAATACTAATCAGCAATAAAGAAGTATCTATTTATACATGCAACAATCTGGATGACTCTCAAAAAATTACCCATAGTGAACGAACACCGACGAAAAGAGTACACACCATACAGATATATGCCGTATTCTCTTATTAGCTTTGGTAATAAAAAAGCCATATTTCAGTTCTATATCTGCCTTATTATTTTATTTTTCTTTAATTTATCTTTTCTGGCTATCTTATTGATAATGATTTGTAGCTGAATTCCACTGTATGATTCAACTCACATAAAATTATAGAAAATAGAAATTAATCAGTCAGTAATAAAAAAGCCAATCTGAGGCTGCCTGCAGGCAGTGAGGGGTGGAGAGACAGAGGGCAGAGATGGGCAGGAAGGAGGGATACACAGGAGCAGAAGGAAACTTTTGAGGGTGATATATTCTTTATATTGATTATGGTGATGGTTTCATGGGTGCATACATATATGAAAACTTATCAAATTGTATACTTCAAGTATATGTAATGTATTGTTATCAGTTATATCTCAATAAAGCTGAAACAAAATAACAGAGTTATAGAACATTAACAGAAAAAGAAGCCTCGAAAACATTAACAGGGAAGGAGGCCTTACAGATCATTTTGTCAAAGCCCTTCATTTTACATATATAAAACAGTAAGACAACCATCATTAGGTTCAGAACTAAAACCTAAGTTTCACAACCTTTTCTAATATTCCACATTGCTTTAGGTAGGGTGTGGGCAAAAGGGCAGGACCAGTCAGGTTAACAAACCATGCGCTATCTCTATTGAACACCACTTATTTGCTTTATTTATTTATTTTTTTTAGCAATAAGGGAAAGCAAATATAAATGAGTAAAAGTACACTGCTTGGGTTCTAATCCTGTAACTTTCACTTACTAGCTAAATGACCTTAGGCATGTTACTTAACCTCTCTAACCCTGAATTTTGTCGTCAACCAAAAAAACACTTCTTAGGGCTATTGCAATGATCAACCAAGCTAATGCACACAAAGCACTAAACTAGCACCAGGCCCATCATAAGAGATCAGTAAATGTTTGCCACCATCACCATGATTATAATTATTATCATTAGGTCCTACTTGTAATCTATTTGATTCATGTGAGGTACTCTATCCAATCCTAGGAATGGTATGAGGACATTTAGCCAGAACATTCCACTATGGAAACAGATTGTGAAAAGATTTAAATATTTCTGTATCAGTAGGTAAAAGCTATAAGCCACCCTAGGCACTCTAACTCCTCTCTAGCTATCCTCTGGGTTAATGTCTGAGAAAGCAGGGCCTCCATGACCCAGCTCTAATACTATGGCTAGTGTCCATTCTAGGCAATTTGCTAGGCACTGAGGATACAACAGTGCCCACACTAGACAGGTTGTTAAAATATGTTTTTGTGGGGGAGATAGGATCTCATTCTGTATCCCTGGCTAGAGTGCAATGGTATCATCATAGTTCACTGCATCTCAAACTCCTGGGCTCCAGCAATCCTCCTGCCTCAGCCTCCCAAGTAGCTGGGACTACAGGTGCACACCACCATGCAAGGCTAATTTTTCTATCTTTTGTAGAGACAGGGTCTCGCTCTTGCTCAGGCTGGTCTTGAACTCCTGGCCTCAAGTGATACTCTTGCCTTGGCCTCCCAAAGTGCTAGGATTACAGATGTGAGTCATCGCACCCAGCCTGTTAAAATACTTTTAATATTGGATGGGCACAGTGGTTCACACTAGTAATCCCAGCACTCTGGGAGGCTGAGGTGGGAGAATCGCCTGAGCCCAGGGGTTTGAGGCCACAGCAAACTATGATCATGCCACTGCACTCCAGCCTGGGCCACAAAGCGAGACTCCACCTAAAAAAAACAAGAAAGAAAGAAACAGAGAAAAAAAATCACCCCATGTCTGAGGTTCCCAAAGGGCTTATTTGCCTCTACTGGCCTGACATAGCCTAGGAACAGCCCTGCCTGGGGCATTCTTATAAATGAAGGACAGTACATTATTACAACCTTTCCCTACAAACCTGCTATTCTTCTGGTATTTCCTACTACAGTGCCACCATCCAGCTAACAGACTAAACCAGAAGTGTGGATGTCATCCTTGAGTCCTTCAGCTCCCATAATCAACACACCCAATTTATCCATTCACTTATTTATAAGTATTTACTGAGCATCTAATATATACTAGGCAATTTGCTAGGCACTGAGGATACAACAGTGAACAAGATGGACAAAAACTCCACTTTCAGAGAGCTTACAGCATAGAGGGGGATAAATAAAACTAAGATAATATATGAAACATTCAATATTATGAAAAAAATTAACCAGGATTCAAGAGGAACTAATGTTAACTTTCTGTAATCAGAAAAGGCTTCTCTGAGGAGGAAACAATCCAGCTAGAAGCTAAATAACAAGAAAGGGTCAGCTAGCTAGTGAAGTTCGTGAGGGCAGAGTATTCCAGAAAGTTCAAAGGCCTTGAGTTTTTCCCACTTTGCACTATTTTGCAAGGTACTGAGCAACAGGAAGAGTAGGCAAGGACTAGAATTCTGTTGAGTGGAGCTCCTCAATACTTGTAATTTCTACAGCTTCCTTTCCACCCTCAATTTGACTACCTTGATTCAGGTGTGATTATATGCCCAAATTACAAAGAGCCAGCTAATAGGTTTGCCTTTTCAAACTCTTTTTATCCCCCAACTGTGAGGCAAATGTCCATTACCTGCTTTAAGTAATTCCATGGCTCCCTATCAGGATAAAATCTAATCGTTTCAGGATAAAATCTATTTCCCTAAATATATGACCCCCCTCTCTTTGCTCATCTTCCACTATCTCCTTCTGCAAATACTAAGCTTCAAAATATAACCACCTGCAGTTCTAGAAACACACCATTTCTCTTTTACCTCTGTGCCTTTGAACTATGTTAGTAGTGAGCTATGATCATGCCACTGCACTCCAGCCTGGGTGACAGAGTGAGACCCTGTCTCTAATAAAATAAAATAAAATAAATTACATTTAGTTCTTTTTTCAACCAGCTCTGTAGCTCTGTCACTTTTTTAGACTCCTGATCTCTGCATATCTCTTCAAATTTATTTTTTATTTACTTAAATATAGACCTGTATAGTTATTTTAATAATCTATGGCTGGTAATTCAAGCTTTTGTAGGTTTATTTCTAATTATCTATTATTTCTGCTGATTTTTGCTCAGGATGTCTTATTTCCTTGTGTATTTGGTTATCTTTGACAATAAATTATTCATTGACCATGAAACTTAACTGGTAGGACTTTTTTTAAGCCAAAAAATGAAAATATACTCCAGAGAATATTTGCATTTGTTTACTTGATCATTTTAAATTCATGCCTTGACAAATAACCCAATTTTAAAAATGGGAAAAGGATTTAAATAGATATTTATCCAAAGAAGATATACACATGACCAATAAACACATTAAGAGGTGTTCAATATCATTGACTATTAGTAAAACGCAAATCAAACCACAGTGAGATACCACTTCACACACACTAATCACAAAGACTGACAAAAAATAAGTGTTGATGAGAATGTGGGGAAACTGGAACCCTCATATGTTGCTGACAGAAATATGAAATGGTGCAACTGCTTTGGAAAATACTTTCACAATTCCTCAAAAACTTCACATCGAGTTACCTTATGATCCAGGAATTCCATTCCTAGGTAAATATATCTATGGGAATAGAAAACATATCTTCCACACTAAAAATTTTACACAACATTCATAGCAGCATTATTCATAATAGTCAAAAAATAGAAACAACCCAAATGTCCATCAGCTGATGAGTGAAAAAACAAAATGTGGTATATATCCATACAATGGAATATTATTCAACCATAAAAGGAACGAAGTACTGATTCATGCTACAAGATGGATAAACCTTGAAAACATTAAGCTAAGAAAGAAGCAGGACACCAAAGGCCACATATTGTATGATTTCGCTTATATAAAATGTCCAGAATAGGCAAACCCACAGAAAGTATATTAATAGTTGCCAGGGGCTGAGAAGGAAGAGTGAAATGGAGAGTGACTACTAATGGGTACAAAGTTTCTTTTGGCAGGTGACCACTGAATTGTATACTTTAAAGTGGTGAATTTTATGGTATCTGAATATCTCAAAAGAAAAAGACTTTTAAAAATTCACATCTTGAAAATTTTTTAGACCACCAAAGCGATATGAACTTTGAGATCGCAGAATTGGGGCCAGAAAGTCTTCTTAGCTTAGCTTGAATGAGCCCTGGGCTGACTTCCAACTATCCCTGGTGCCCTGCAAATCCACCAAATTCCTGTACAAATCCATCAAGTTTCCCTGGTTTAGCAAATACCCTCAGAGCAGCAACTAAAACTTTAAAGGCTCCTTTAGTCTCTCATATTTTCAGCTTTCTTTTCGATCATGGCAAGTTAATTCCTATCTTTTTGAACTGTTTTTTTAAACAGAGTATTCTCAGCTGTTTTCTGTATAGAGTTACTCCAAATACCTCAACTTACTATATGCCCACAATGAAAATCCTATGTTTATACAAATTAATTCTAGCGAGTTAGGAAAGGATTTGCAGCCTGATAGAGTAGAGTAGCTTCAGTATTACTTATGACCTCAGGTGATTACAGTAGATATTTAAGAAACATAAGTGTACATATAAGAATAACATCTATTGGATGTCGGGTAGGGAGGGAGGGGGAAGGGGGAGGGGCGAGGGGGAGGAGGGGATGGATATATGCATACACGAAGGGTGCAATGTGCACCCTCCGAGAGATGGACACGCTTGGGACTGGGACTTGGGGGGAAGGGGGGGCAAGGGCATCATACGTAACCTAAATACCTGTACCCCTATAAACAAACAATAAAACAAAAAAAAGAATTAAATAACAAATTACACTCCAATTAAAAGTTTACTCTTAAAAAAGAAAAAAATAAACATTAATTTGAGGAGGAGTCTAGTTTGACAAGAAGCATGAGTGGATGACTTGTTCTCTCAGGTATCAAGGTTCTTTATACAGCCAAAGTAAATAAGACTGCAGTAAGGATACACAAACGGATGTCTGTTTTACAAAGAATAGCCTAGAAACATAACCACACATATAGGGAAACTTGATATATGAAATCTGTAGATTGCTAGAATGAAAAACAGAATATTCAGTAAATGATGCCAGGAAAAACTGATTACCCATATGGTAAAAAAAGAAACTAGACCCCCATTTCACATCCCCACTTCGCAACACACAAAAATCAATTCTACATGGATTAAGAAAACAAATATGAAAGGTTTCTTAGCTTTCTGAGTGGGAAAAAAGTAAATAAATGAAAAATTTTTTAAAGGCAACTTTTTTAATAGACTTTTTTAGAGCGATCTTAGAATGACAGCAAAATTGAGAAGGTACAGAGATTTCCCATATATTCCCCTGCTTTTAGCAGAAAATATCAGACCATAAAAGAAAAAGGTTGACAGAGTCAACTACATTAAACTATGTTTTTGTCAAAAGATACCATAAAAAAGTAAAAAACAAGCTGCTCACTTTGAGAAAAAGAAATGTGCCACATGCGTAACTGACAAAGGATGAGTATCCAGAATATATAAAGAACTTCTAGAAATCAATTTTTAAAAGACAAAAAAAGAAATAGAAATTAGGCAAAAGACATAAGGAGGCACCCACAGAAGAGTAACTATGAAAGATTCAACATCATCAGTAATTAAGGAAATGTAAATTAAAACCCCAGTGGGATACCATTTCTCAACCACCAGATTCTCAAAAAGAAAAAATTCAGGTAATTACAAACATACAAATATCTTAAATGGTGTTGAGAAAGGGAACAAAGTGAATACTTACACACTGCTTGTATAAACTGGTACAGCCACTTTATAAAACAATTCAGTATTATCCAGCAAAACTGAAGATCCACAACTCTACTCCTAGGTTTTAAAAAGCCTGGGAAATTTGTAAACATGAACACAAAGAGACATGGATTAGAATGGTCATAACAAAACAGCTTTTAATGGCAAAAGGTAAAAATTAAATTTAAAAAAAAAAAAGAAGACTAAAAACACCCTAAATATCCATCAACAGGATGATGGATAAACAGTGGTAAAGTCACACAATGGAATGATGTACATCAATAAAAAATAAACGAACTATAACACACATCGACATGAAGGAATCTCACAAACACAATGTCCAAAATAAAGTCACACAAATCATATAGTATAATATCACTTACACAGCATTCCAAAGTAGACTAAACAACACAATGTTTAGGAATGTGTACGTATGTGGTTAAACTACACAGAAAATCAAGGAGAGTGGAAAGAGAAAGACATAATCAGGGAGAATACATAGGTTAGCTTCAAAATTATTGATTATGTATTATTTCTTAAGCATGATATGGGTATGGGGTATTTATTTTATTTGTATTCTTTAAATCTGTAGATGTGTCAAAAGTACTATTTTGGACATATGGAATAATTTCTCACTTAAAAATTAAGTAAATACATGGTTGTAGTACAAAATATGAAAAATACAGAAACATATATGAAGAAAATAAAAATTATCCATAATCCTATTACCCGGAGATAACTATAGTATTTGAAGAAGGTAAATATACTTAAATGATATGCTTCCTTCCCCTCTGTTTTTATTTAATCCTTTTTAATGTTTTATTGAGGTAGAATTTACCTACAGTACATTGTACATACTTAAAATGTACAATTAAATGAGTCAGACATATGTATACTTGGGTAAAAGCATAAAAGCATTATCACAGAAAATGAATATATCCATCATCCCCAAAAGTTTCCTCCTGTCCCTCTTTCACCATCCCTCCTTTCTCTCATCCCTATCCCCAAGTAACCACTGATGCGTTTTCTATCACATTAGATTAGTTTGCATTTTCTAGAATTTTGTTGAGTACATATTTGGGCATAGTGCATGCAAATGTTTTACTTTAGTAGACACTGACAAAAAGTTTTCCATGATTACACCCATTTATACTTCCACCAGCACAATACGAGATTTCCAGTTGCTCCACATCCTCATCAACACTTGATTGTTGGCCTTTTCCATTGTAACCATATTTTCATATTCCTAAGGAAAACACCCATAAAACTATTTGTCTGAACTCCAAAACAACAAAAAAAAAAATCAAACTTTCAATGAAGACTGAAGTGAAACTCATTATACAGAAATTTTAATCTGGAGGATTTTCCCTTGAATGCATGATAATAATTGAAGCAAAGGCCCTAACTGATGTATACTGGGGTCCTCAACCTATGATGAGTTGTATAATTATTTCATTATATATTACAATGTATTAATGATAAAGTACACAATAAATGTAATGAGCTTGAATCATCCCAAAACCATCCCTCCCCGCCAGCATCCCCACCCCTGATCCATGGAAAAACTGTCTTCCATGAAAACGGTCCCTGGTATCAAAAAGGTTGGGGACCAATGATGTATACTTCACAGATTCTGATTTAGTCCAAACATCTGATTTCTACATAAGATTTTTAGAAGAATCATTGAGACATACATGAAAGAATCAAATAACTTAAAAACAACTTGCAAGTATCAAAGCACTGGGACTCAGATGAAATACAATCCAACACAGTTTATACTTCTGTCTTAAACACTAATAACACCTGAATCCAATACATCAAAATACCACTAAAACAGTGTTCATAATTTGAACAGGGGTAGGGAGCAGAGGGTGTGATAAAGTACTTACTATGAATATGCTCAGTGACTTGCTCTCAGCCTCTGCTACTTAACCATGAGACAGGGAAAAAGCTCTGAGATGACACACTTTATTTTTTTAATTTTTAGAGACGGGGTCTTGCTCTTCTTGCTCAGTCTGGTCTTGAACTCCTGAGCTCAAGCGATCCTCCCGCCTAGGGAGATGACACGCTTTAACATACAGGAATTCTATAGTTCTTATATTCTTTCCAATCTGACTACAAACTCCCCTCTACCACCCTGCTGCCTCTCTAACCTTTGTTTCTCAAAATAAGGATTCTATACTCTCTATCTTTACTTCTTCATCCTCTGTTCACTCCTCAAATTCATTCAAATTTGGCTTCTACCCTTACAATTTTACTTAAATTATGTTTGCTGAGGTTAATGACCTCCTCCTAACTACTAAAGCCAATAGGCACTTAATCAGTTCCTGTCTTCCGGATCCCTCAAACTCATTCGACTCCCAGAGAGACTTTTCTCCTTATTATTAATAAAACTGTCCTCTCCTGGCTTCTCTGACACCACTACCTCCCAGTTTTCCTCCTTTCCTGACTGCTCCTCCTTGGTCTCCTTGACTGTCTCTACCCATCACCTAATACTGGCGTTCCCAATCCTCAATCTTCCTCTTTTCTTACTCCATACACGGAACCTGACTTTAGAAAAACCTGATACCAATATATCTAACTGCCAACTAGACAGCTCTGCCAGATGTCCCACAAGAATCTCATTTTCTCTCAACATGAATTAACCTCTCAATTTACTAGTTTTATATGTGAATACACAATTACAATTCAAGTAAAGCCAATAAAATACAATACTTAAATTTTTCTTGAAGGGTTAAAAAAAATTCTATTCAGGCTTTTCCCACAGTTATGAAGGTAACTCATAGACATTAGCAAAACTACAAAATACAAAAGAGATGATAAAAAGCAAGTCTCCTCAAATCCCAGCTCTCAAAGGCAAGCCACATTAACGCTTCCTTCCAGAAAAAGCAATTTTTAACCATGATAAGGTTACATATCAAAATATTACATTGGTAAACAGGGTTGTGTTGCTGTTGCTAATTCTCAATATATTCTAGTCTATTTCAGGAAAAACACAACTCTTTCAAATGCCTATCCGGAATGAGAATCAGAATAATATTTTCATTACAAAAGCAATTCTTTCATATGCTGTATTTTAAATATTCTAAAGGAATCAATGTTTCTGGCTTGGCATCTATCTTGTCTATACTCGGACGTCCACCGAATGTGCAATATACCCCAGAATATCTTCCTATATTTAAAAGAAACCATAGCAAACAAAAAAGAACAGTAAAAAGAAGTCAAGCCTAAAAACTTGTTGGATAAATTGTAGTTTGCAAAAACCATAGGAAAGTGACATTTTAACACCCTTTCGCCGCTTCACAAAGTTTCAGAAACATCACCGACAAAAACCGTTTGCTAACCAGTTCTCATCAGACCTCGCTCGCCAGGGAAAGGAAATTCGCTTCTCTCTTTCCCAGAGTCCGGAGCCCACCTGGGACGGGCCGTCCGAGGCGCGAGCCCAGCACGGGGAGCGGGACGCGCGGCCGTCCCTTCCAAGGCTGGGGTCTCCCCTCTCTCCGATCACGCGTCCCACTAACGGACCCTCCAACCGGGGCAGGACGGGGGCCCGGCCTCGCCCCACCGCGCACTCCGGCTCCCCGGGGTGAGTCACTGCCCCCCCAGGCCACCGCGATCGCGGCTGTCGCGGGGCCTAAACCTCCCTCAGGCCCCCGCGAGGCAGGTGTTGCTGAATAGACCGGGGAACAGTCCCCGGACCCCCAACTACAGCGACATTTTTAAAAAGTTAAAGGAGACAAAAAGCCTTACAAAACAGTCGCTCCACAGCCAGCCCCGCGATGCTGGGGGCGAGGGGGCACCCTGCTGAGAAGGGGCCGCTCTCACGCGCTCCCCCTCACCACCCTCGCCAGGCCCGTGCGCGCCGCCCGCCCGGAGAAGCGCACCTGAGCCACGCCGGCTTCTTTCTCCGCCGGGGTCCCGCCGCCCTCGGCGGGTCTCCGCGCGCGGGTCTCGGGGCGCGCCCGC
>RJWJ010006065.1:17858-40641 GCA_004363605.1 Indri indri
GAAGGTTAACACTTTTCTTCCTGGAGAGCAGCAGTCTTTCCCAACGTGAGTTCTGTCAATATGGAGGCCCTAGAGATGCCGGAGTAGAGGTGGGAGTAGATCCTAAGATCACATTAATGTGGAGACAAGACACGGTATATACTTGCTTTCCTTGAGATTCACAACAGACGTTAGCATCTTACAGGCATAAGAACCATGTTTTACTTTGTTTAATGCTTCATTTCGCAAATTTATTTGACTCACAGAACTCTCTTCTTGAGAAATACTTGTTACCATTCTTGGGCATTAGTGTTTCAGCAAACACTTTGACAAACACTGCTTTACAGTCCTAGTGCATTTCACCTTCGACAATTTACCACTAATGTTTGCAAAGTTCTGTACTGTTTACACAAAGCTTTCACATGAGTCATCTCATTCTGGTAATTGTGATATAGCTGTTATTATCCTCATTTTTTGGTTGAAAAAAATGAAAGGTCAAACAACCAGTTAGTGATTGCCCAAGGTTTGAATCTAGACTTTGAACTGCAAGACTTTTTAAACTATAATAATAGTCTCCCTCTCCCTCTCCCTCCCTCTCTCTCTCTCTCTCTCTCTCTCTCTCTCTCTCTCTCTCTCTCTCTCTGTCTCTCATGTTTGATCCTTAAGTAGGGCACATCCTTGGTTAGAAATCTCTAGTTTCTCGTGTTGGTTGAAGCTTCTCAAGGGCAACACTATATCTTTACCTATCCATTACTCTCCTGCAGCACCTGACATAAGTAGTGCACAAAAGGGTTATTCAAATGTTCTGAATGAGGAAAGAATGAATGCATGAGTTCTCAATAACTGATTGAACTGGGCTAAGTACTTGGTTCCCTAAATGAACAACTTTAACAACCTCTTCACTGTTGCAAAAGTTCCAAGAGCAGGAGCAACAAATTGTTCCTAGTTTTCTTCCACAGGCCATCTAAAAAAGCTTTCCTAGAACAATCCACTCTGTTGACAGATACAGCTCTTACAAAATCATGATACCACTTCCTTTGTTTTCCTTGAAGTGGGCCTCCTTCCTGTTCTACTCTCATGGGTAAGGCTACATTGAGATGAACAGAGGGTATTGTACACCTTTCTTTGTGCTCTTCTTCCCATAAAAGGATCGTCATTGCAACATTTTGACTGGGATTTTGTTCGTTTTTATTGTTGCTAATCTTATACTATTTGAGGCAGATCTGGAGAGAAAAATAGATTTTGGTTGGTACGGATAATGACTGCTTAGATTTTATTGTGTGTATAAAATCTTTCATTCGACAGAGACAAATCTTGTAATCCCTATTCATTCTTTATTGAATGCAGTTTGTAAGTGCTTTGCAACTCAGCCCAGGCCTACCCCTCCAGCCTCATCTACTGCTACACCCCACCAACAATTTTTGACCATCTGAACTAATTACAGTTCCTTAAGTTGTCCCGTTTGCACCTACTGTTCCCTTTACCTCTCTCTTACGGGTATCAACTGGCAAACTCACATTCTGCTGGAGTACCACCTCTTCTGAAAGATGAAACCCTACAACGCCATTCCCAACTGAATTAGGTTCCCTCTCTCAACACTCCCACCACAATCCATCCATGTCTCTATCATGGCACCTACATAATAGCTGTAATTATTGGCTTCTTTTCCCTCTTTCCACTAAACTCATTCCATGTGAGTTACCAATGGGCAAGAATTATGATTTCCACCTGTTTCCTGAGCACATAGCATAGCACTAGACACATAGAAGGCACTCAAATATTTGTTGAATGAATGAAAACATAGCTTTGAAAGAGTGTGAATTCCTGGAGTGCTTGTGAAATAATTTCACAAATATAAATGGTCACATGAATACAATGGGGGGTAGCAGACAGATTTTGGCTTCCCCCGAAATTATTTCCTTCTAATATTCTGCCTTAGAAGAACATAACAGCAGAAGCCTAGACATAATCATTCATCCATTCATTCATTCACTTACTTGTTCAGCAAACATTCATGAGTGTCTGCTATATAAGAGGTGCAGTCCTAGGCACTTTCAGAGAGAAGGCATCTTCAAAAGCATCATGGATATGTACTGAACCTCAATTCCTTTTCCTGGGCACAAAGCTAAACTGCTTAGCCCATTGTCCTTTTATCTAGGCCATGTGACCTGTTCTAACTAATGGAACTTGAGCAGAAGTAGAGTTTCATTTCTGGATTTAGGCAACTAAGAACAGGTGAGCTTTCACCCCACTCTCTCCCTCTTCCTGTATCTTGACAACCTTGGACCATTACTAAACCATGCTAACTACTGCTAAAGCTGGCAATGCAACAAGATGAGAGAAGTCTATGTCTTTGGCTGACTTCATGGAACAAAGCTCTCCCCACTGCCCACTAACCTTGATTGGGTGGTGATGTGAGTGAAAAATAAACTTTATTGTGTTAAACCACTAATATTTGGGGATTTTTTTTCCCAATAGCTAGCTTTACTTACTGATTAGCACTGTCATGAATGATAACATACAGATTACATAAAACAAAGAAAATTTTATCTCCTGCTCTAAGCATTGTATCAGAAACGTGGAACATAAAAATTTATCAAAGAGGGTATTAAGGTCATAGAAACTTTTTGCTCCAAGTGGATAAAAGAAAAATCTTTATGGATATGTTTGGCTGCCTGATCAGAATGCTGACTTTTTAACCTGAAAACAGGCATAGAATCACTATCACATTATCATCATCATCTTTATCAGCCCTTCTCAGTCTCTTTCATGCACTTTGAAGGATTTTCCCTAGTGGGCTTCAGGAGATGTAGTGTTACGCAAAGTTGAGTATATATTGAGGACAAGATAGGCATGGGAAAGTAGGCTGTGAAGGATCATCAATATTTTACTAAGGACTTTGCACGTTTAATCTACAGGACACATAGTTGAATAAACTAGGAACTATTTATAATATGATGAGTTTCTCTTTTCTTTCCTTCCTCCATCATCTTCTTACCTAGGTACCTGGCACCCACTAAACTAACGATGGGAAAATGACTGGTCATAGATATGCCACCGAGAGATCTAATCATGATGAAGTCCTCTTTTCTCAGTGCCATCCCACAAAGCCCTTCCCCCAAACACCCCACACCCCTCGTCCAAACCCCCTCCAAATCCCACTAATCAGTGAAGCTTCACAGTACCAAAATGCTGACAGTTTCACTGGAGGCCAGATGAAAAATATTTAGCACCTAGCACAGGTACAGCAGCACCAGTGGGACTGAAGGAAGGCTATGAAGGAGAAAACAAAGAAAGACAGGATCCCGACAAAAAGGGTTTTCTACCAACCACATGATCAACTCATCCAGGTTGAGCAGCTGGTCCAAAGAGAATGAGAGCACCTGGGTAGGTCCTATGAAACTGCTCCAGGATTCCAGAACACAGGTCCCCAGACTCACTGTGTAGAGATGAGAAACATCTACATCCCCACTTCTGTGAACTCTGTGTGGATTGGAAGAAACGACTCAAATCTGAAGCAAGCGACTGCATTCTTCTGGACTCTGCGTCGACGTGCTTAAGCCAGAGCTACATTCCCCCAAATTTCTTTCCCTATATAGTTCTAAGTTAGATTGACCAAAAAGAGGAATTTGGGCAAGATCTGGAAGGTAGAAGGGAAACAGAGCTAGTCTCTCTGAAGATCGTCATGACTACACACAGTAGCAGACAGACACAAAGATGCTGGCAGGTTCTGGCTGGTCGTCTTCTCCGTATCTAGGTTTTCTTCCCAACTGTTGGCTCTGCTGACCACCAGAGGACCCAAGCTTACCTCCAGGGCTTGATGGAAGACATACAGAAGCAGCAGCAGCTTAGAGATGATGGCTATCCACAGACTTTTCCACAGCTCTCCTCCTCAGTACCATACCAGCAATTGGATGTGCCTGGCTTCATTGCAAGTTCTGACCCTACAAGTCCACCTGTGCTAGGGCTTCATTAGGGCTGGTTAGTGACTTTTCTCTGATCCTTCATTCTCACTTTCAGAATTTTATTTCACCGATTTCTCCCACAATTCTGTAACATCTATTCCTAGACCAGTAATACTCTGGTGGCTCTCCTTTCCTGATTGAACCCCTCTGCTACACCATGCATGTACTTGGCTGCCCAATAGTAATGTTATGTGGATTTTACCACCCTGCCCCTCCACTATTAAAGGAAAAGTGCTGGGGTTATATATAGCAATTGCAGAAATTTAGGTTAAAGTCACATCATGGTACAGGTCTGCCCAGGAAAGGGTGATTGATTGTCCACAGCCTTTATAGTGTGAACTTACATGATAGAAGAACTGACTTTCAGCTTTTCAAGCTTAGAGACTTGCTTCTTTTCCCCTTTAGCATACTAAGTAAACCTCTCTTGAAGAAAGCTTGGTCATGCTCACTAGAAGTAGACTGTAGTGTACCTGTCTTAATATAGAACAAGAAACAGGATTGTTGCAGGACCTAGACATTTGTTATGGCCAAAACACTATGCCCTACAGAAACAGCCAGCCAGAAAGCTAAATGATAATCAAAAGGTTGCCTGGGGAGGGACATGGAACCAACATTAGGAGAGTTAGGAGGAATATTGAGTATTTAATAGCATCAAGTTATGATAGCCATCATTAATACCACAGAAAGGACTGACCTGTCACAGCTACAGACAAGCTGTGTAATTCTACTCACTGGAGGCATAGTCTTGGTCATAGCCTTTCTTCTCTGTAGTAGATTATAGCATTGGCCCCAGGACTTCTTCCTGCACTGTATCTACGTCCTTTGCTATGAATTTGAAGTTCCTTCTGCTGAAGGAGTGGAGTATATTTCCCTACCCCTTGATTTTAGGTTCGACCACATGACTTGCTTTGGGCAATAGAATGAAGTGGAAGTAACAGTGTTCAAGTTTGTAGCTTAGGCCTTAAGAGACTTCAGGTGTTTCTGCTTGCCCTCTTGTGCTTCTGCCAATGCTAGAAGATTTGCCTGGGCCAGCCAGCTGGCCCAAGGAGGATGAGAGACCCATGGAGCAAGACATGCCAGATAAATCCAGCCTAGGACAGCTAATCCCCAGCTGAGCAGCAGACATGTCAGAAATAATAGATGATCACTTTCTTATGCCATAGCATTTGGGAACTATTTGTTACACAGCAATAGTTACCTGACATATCCTCCAACTATGATTTTCTGGGATAGGGAAAATCTAACCCCACTGTGGCCCCAGAGTCCCAGACCAGTTTGCCCAGGACTCCCCTCCCAAGCACTAGGGACCACCAGTTAGTAAGTTAGAGAATTCAGCTTCTCACCCTTAGCAAAATTCTGTTTGATATTTTTTGTCCTTTGAGTTAGACATAAAACTTAAATATTTGTCACGGCAGAGAAGAGAAAGATTAAAAACCTCTTCAGAAGGCTACCTCTGAAGAGTAATGATTGTAAATGTGATTTTGAGTGCAAAATCACAATCTGAAATGCAGTCTAAAGCCTATCATTTGCAATTTTTGCTTTCATCAGAGTTTTAGGAAAACTTCTATGTCCAGCAAAATCCCCAGGCAGCTTAGGATGCCAAAGCTTTCTTCTCTCTTTAAATCTGCTCCAAATCCATAAAGAGAATTCATGAATAAGTGTGCTTGGCAGATGGACAAAATATCCAAAGACATATTTTTGTAAGACTTTAGTTAAGATGTTTAATTTGGTAGTTTAAAGTATGCATTGGTCTCTGTATGAATTAAAAGGGGGAGGGGCCTCAAAATGCTTTCTACTATTTTTTCATTAAAAGGGGGAGGGGCCTCAAAATGCTTTCTACTATTTTTTCAGACATTCCTTCTTTCTCCACCACTCCCAGCCTTTCACCAGCTTCTCCCAACCTTCTAGCTTATGAAAGGACTGATGATGCTGGGAATATTTTTTCTTTTTTTTTTTTTCTTTTTTGAGGAAATGTGGGAGGTCTGTAATCCATTTCCTATTTGACGTGGGTTATACTTACCAGAAGAAAAAAACAACACAAATGCACTTCCAGCACAGCTGGGCTGCAGCACCATAAAGTGGCTTTTAAAGAGCTATCACATCACCCTGTGAGGTGACAGCGCTCAAAGGATGGGACGGAGTCTGGGAGGGCCAGAAAAGCATACCCTTCCATTCTTAAAAAACATCCCCTCAGGAAACAATCTGGCATTTCCTGCGAAACACGAACTTGCTTGGCAGCCTGACTAACTCATCACCCCTGTTCATCTCATCCCGCACGCCTGATTAATAACAATGACGCATCCGAGAACATAATGAACACAACTTCAGCAGGAAGGGGGAAAGGGGAGTCAAGCAGTACCCTTGCCAAACAAACATGCATGTGCACACACCCTCCCCCCTCACACACACAGCCCAAATATATAAAGCCATTCTCACAATGTTGGGAAATATAAAATGCTTCAATCAAAACAACCTTACATTACAGGGAGGAGAGTTGAAAATTACTTCCCTTCTCCCATCCAAATATGCACATCAATATACTTTGGAATGATAACAGCTGCCATTCTCCATCGACCTCTGATGTGCCAAACACTGTGCTAATGGGTCATATATGTACACATTTATTTTAATTCCTGCAACAACCCTGTAAGAATTGGCAGATATTATTATCTAGACTTCACAGAGAAGTAACTTTTCTAAGATCACAAAGAAATGATCAAGGAGCCAGGATTTGAACCCAAGGCTGTGTGTGACTTTAAAGCTCAAGCTCCTTTCACTAAACCACAGGCTTGGCTGGTAAACTATAAAGCCCGGACACAGGTGCTATCTTTACATAAACCCAATTTGGTACTCAAAGCCCGCTGGAAGTCATCTCTTCTGTGGATTCTTGACTTGTTCTAGACAGGGCTCTGATGTTTGCAAGTAAAAGAAACTCACTCAAATTAGCTCAAGTAAAGAGCAAGGAATGATATCTTAGTCCTCCCCCTACTGCAAGGAAATGATGGGAACATATGCAGGAATCTGAACAAGCAGGCCTCAGAATGGGCAGGACTTGTGGCACCCAGACACCATACTCAGCCTCTCATTTCACAGAGACTGCATCTTTTTGCACACTTGCATGTCCCAGTCAGCTTCTCTGAGTCTCCAGTCCCTCAAAGCTTCAGGCTGCACTTGATTCTCTACTGACTTGGTGGTAAATCTACTAGACTTTTGGGCTCAGGATCCACCACCTAAGAAGCAACTGCTTCTCCCCTTCCAGATTCCTGGGAAAGGAATCTGATTGGCTCAGCTCATATTTTCCAGCCAGGCCACACACAAGGCACAGATTGCTGGCTGTGTCTATGGTTGGGCATCCCTGGGTCAGATGCTCCTTCTGGTCCAGTCAAACTAGTCATAGCTAAGGAGAAGAGGGCCAAGGGATCTGCTGCTATGCCTCTAGATGGAGAAGCATCCTAAAATCCAGCAAATGCTCAGCTCTCCTTCACTCTCCTTTCCTCTATAAGGCTATAATACCTGGTTCAGCATGTAATTTTAAGTGGCCTCCCATCGCTCTTCAACTGCCTTCTGTTTATTTTCTAGGTTCTTAGAGAAACCCATCTTATTGATGTTATACCTGCAGTGCCTAGCAGATATAACACAGTGGACACTAAAAAATGGCTTGTTGCATTAGATAATCACAGGGTGGGACAATGCAGAAGATCAAAAAGAATTTCTTTATCCCTTCCCTTGTTGACAGATCGTCAGAACTAGAAAAAGAGTGTCAAATGCCTGGTGACAAGTCTTCAGCCTCACTGGCTTAACTGGAGCTTATGTCAAAAGGGAAAGAATTTGAGCCTGAACAAAGGAACTTTAAAGTTTCTTCCAACTCTCTTACCAAAAGAGGCATCCAGGCCAATAGTTCTCAACCTAGAGTAAAGCTCCCGTATACCATATGGAGTGTCCTTGCTCTAATTCCATCCTTTTATCCCCCATTCAGAGAATTCTACTTGAATTAAAATAAAGGACTCTTATGCTATTTTTGAAGTAGGCTTGATTCTGCTCTGATTTGAAAATAATGAAAAAGTAAATAATTGCAAAACATTGGTATTAAATTACTAGTAACAAATTACTGGCCGGGCACAATGGCTCACGCCTGTAATCCTAGCACTCTGGGAGGCCAAGGCCAGAGGATTACTTGAGCTCAGGAGTTCAAGGCCAGCCTGAGCAAGAGCGAGACCCTGCCTCTACTAAAAATAGAAAGAAATTAGCCAAAAAACTAAAAATAGAAAAAATTAGCTGAACATGGTGGCTTATGCCTGTAGTCCCAGCTACTCGGGAGGCTGAGGCAGGAGGATCGCTTGAGCCCAGGAGTTCGAGGTTGCTGTGAGCTAGGCTGACACCACGGCACCCTAGCCCAGGCAACGGAGTGAGACTGTGTCTCAAAAAAAAAAAAATTACTGGTAACCTTGTTACAACTGGTGTTGTGATTGAGAGCTGTTAATTTAGGACATTCTGCTGCCCACAGCTGAGATGACACTAACCGTATCAATTAGGATGCTTTCAATCACAAATAATAGAAAACCCAATTCAAATGGTCATAAAAATAAAGAAATGTTTTAGCTGGTGTGGTGCTTTAAATCATGTCCATAATTCTTTGAAACTTCTCTCAACAAAAGTTGGACTCTATGTCCTCTGAACTGTATCTAGGCTAATCATAGTGACTGGTCAACCAGTACAGTAGAAATGTTGGTATGTGATGGCCAAGGCTAGGTCATAAATGGTGATACAATTTCTATTTAGTTCTCTTTGGATGCTTGTTCTTGGAATCCATCCACCATGCTCTAAGGAAGCCCAAGCAGTTTGTTGAAGACTCACATGGAAAGGCATAAGGCCCAGGACATCTGACTGAGTCAGCACCACCTGTCCAGTTTGTGAGTAAGACATCTTGGAAGTAGATTTTCCAAGCCCTCGTGAAGCTGCCCCAACTGATACCTTGTGCAGCAGATACTAGCCTTCCCCACTGAGCTCTGCCCATACTGCAGATTCGTGAACTAAATAATGATAAAATGTGGTTGTTTTAAGCCACTACATTTTGGGAAGTTTTGTTATACAACAATAGATAACTGATATTGTTAACCTAAACGGAAACCAAAGGTAGATCAGCTTTCAGAGTCATTGATTTGGCAATTCAACCATTTATCATTGAATGTTTTCCTTCCCTTTTCTCTGTTCTGTGTCATGTAAGCTTTATCCTCAATCTAGTTCTCTTTGTGGCTATAGAACGGCTGCCAGGGGCCTCCTTCTTCAGTTCGGGTGAGGGGGATAGAATGAATTCCCTTGGATAGCTCTTGAGTGAGAAACTTGTCCAGAAGCCAACAAACCTCTCCTCATATCTCTTTGGCCAGAACAGGGTCACATGCTTGTTCTTGGACCAATCCTGGCAAAGAGGATAAGATACCATTGTCACTAATCAGGCCTTAAATTGAGATCCATTTCCCAAACCACATTGCTGCTCTTATGGGATAGAATGGATCTAAGACATTTGACAAAAGGGACAAGTTACTGGGAAAACCCTCAGATTGTGGCCAGAGCAGGCATATGATAACTAGGAGAAAAGCCACAGGATCATGACTATCCTGAGTAAGCTAGTGGAGGATCTAGCTTGGTATGGGTTGCCCACCTTCAAAACCCTTTTGGCTCTTAATCTTTCCATTATCCCCTTTTCTGGCATCTTCCCTTTTTATCACCTGTTTCACCTTCATCAGCTGTCTGCGTATTTATGCCTGCTCTCTTGCAATGGTCAGTCTATTGGGGGTGGGGAGAATGCACTATTCAACTTCTGGTAACTTATTCCAATTTCCCTCTGAAGAAAAACCTCCTGATATATGCAAGAATTGGTGTCATTGTTTTTGCCAATGAAATAACTAAGGCTTTATGATAGTCTTGGGAAGATTGCTTTTCCCTGGATCTGTCTCCTCATGTGAAAAACGAAGGGAGTAGACCGGAAGATTAATAGCCTTTCTAGCTCCAGGAGTTTTGTACTCCACCTCCTATCTTTTCCAAGATGACTACAGCCACGCCTGAAAATCTGTGCCTAGATCTTCATAATCACCATCTCCCCCTCCTTCGTGGTTTGCTTTCACTGCTCTGGGCCACCTCCCAAACAATGCCTTCCTTTTTCTCTTCCTAAACTGACTACCCCTTTACCTTTGGCATTGTGCTGAGTCCTTTAAACACAGCACAACATTGTGATGGAGTTTAGCAAATATTTCCTTTCCAGAAATTGAATAGGATATTTCTTGAAAAAAAAATTTTTTTGTGAGTTAAGTTTAGGATGCTCAGAGTAAGCAGCTATTTTTAATCTGTTCATAAGAACCACTCTTCTTCCATCCCAAAGTTGTGTGGTTGCTATGAGTTCCATGATTTCACTCCCTTACTCAAAGTTGATTGTTCATGAGAAGGCATCTGACCCAAAGTGGTCAATCAGAATCCTTCCATAGATTTTTTTTTTCAAACTATAAATAGGAAAAACCAGTCAGTCCCCTTTTTAGTGATAGAAGACACTTTGGTGGCCACTTTTCCTAGGCAGAAGAGGTCAACTTATAGTAAAGGAGAACAAAATTAATATGTTGAAAGAAGGAAGGATAAAAACTGTGAGGTGTTCCAAAGGCATTGGATTCTTTGGCTGTGTTCAGTCCTGAGATAAGTTTCGCCCCTACTTTTCCCATATTTCCAGTATATAAACTACACCAATTATAAGCCCATAAAGTACATCTTTTACCTCAGTTAACACATGTTTAGTTCTTGTCACTTAAACACAAGAAACAATATGAGTACTGAAAAAAACTGTGTCCCTGTAAGATTCTTTGGCACTGAGTCTTTAACATTTTCATTTGACTGTGATTTGCATACATTTTCATTTGCTTTAAGTGATTGCCTCTTAGTATTTGTTTATGGCATGGAACTGGGTGGAAAAAATGGGATTTAGAGGTAGAAAACTGAGTTTAAGTTCTGGCTTTTTTTGTCACAGTGCAAAGCCTCCCTGAGCCTCAATCTCTTTTCTACAAAATGGGGATAATAATAACTTTTGCCCTAGCGACCTCTCAGGGTCATTAGGATGATCAAAATAAGATGGCGAGGGGTGAGGCCACATTCATCTTTGCATTTCCAATGTCTGCTGTAAGGCCTGGGACAGAGGTGTAGATACTGAACAAATATTTGATGAATGAAAGAAAAAACACAAAAGCATGTAAGCACTATTTAAATGTGCATTATATGATGAAGACCACTTTACAGCAAAGGAGTGTATGTGTAAATATTTACATTGTCAGGTTGAGTCAGTCTTGGGCTAAATAACAATTTCAGTGTCATGAACAGAGCTTCCTATAAATAAGCTACAAAGTAAATGGAATCTATCTCTAGTACCCCCCAATCCTATCTTTGGTTGTTGTCCCTCTCTTTAGGCTAAATAGTGTGTCAGAGGGTCTCTGGTCCCAAGTTCTGTAAGTGGCCAATGCTCTAGGGCTGTTGGATGCTGTTGCAGTAGCATCAGAATGGAGAAGGAGGTTACTAAAGTCATCTAAGGCCCTTTCACTTGTAATTAGCATATAAACTTACCTCTCCCATTGGAAGCATCACAATGGCTGAGGCTCCCACAAAATTCTCAGACTTCAAATTGCCTATTTATGACTTCTTTTTGCCTTCCCAAAAGCCCATGTAAAATTATACAAAGAAAACATAAGGATTCAAGAAGCACAGCAGCCTGGGGCCATTTGGTAGAGGGGCAAACAGACCTACATGCTGTATTATAGTAATTACAGCAGAGTGCAGCCACTGATGTTTATCCTGAATCATCACCAAGTAAAACTTTACACATGGTAGAATCTGGCTACTAAGGCAAAAAGTGGTCAAAGTTATTTTTAATGTCCATGAAAATGACTAAAGTTAGTTTAAAGGTTTAGTGCTTCAAAAAGTATGTTCTGAATTATCTGAAACATATTTCCCCAAGTGATTCATTTTCCAACTATTCAAGATAGCCTTAGTTTTCGTGTATCATTGCTCCTTCAGTGGTTCAATAAGTTAATACCAGGTACTAGATGACCATAATGTAAATTTCACAACCCTTAATGTTGTATAATAGGTGAAAATGAACAACCCTCAAACAATGAGCATATGCTATTGGGATAAAAATGCTTTGCTTCACTAACCTTGACTTTTTCAAATTATAAGGAAAACTTGTCTTTGGCCAAATTTCCCACAGCAAAGATTGTTGGAAAAAAATGAATTATCATGGACTTGTGATTTTTTTTTTTTTTTACCTCCACCAATAGATCATTAACTTGTGAATTGTTTAAAACAAATTACCTCCCACTTTCCCACCTTAATAGTTGTGATCTAATATGTGTGCTTGACCAGTGAACCATACGGAAGAAACATGCCTGGCGTGTTTGAGGAACAGTGAGAGGGCCGGAGCAACTGCAGCAAGAGAGAGAGGAAGAAGGCCAGAAATAGGAGGCAGAGTAGCAAGGGGTAGGGTTTGGGGTAAAGGAGATGGCATGGCCATTATTAAGCATTTGCTTTTACCCTAAATAGGGGGAGAAGCCATTGGAGGGTTTGGAGTGGAGAGGAATGGCATGAACTGATTTAACATTTATGCTGATCACTCCAGCTGTTGCATTGAGAATAGACTGCTAGGGGCAGGGGGCAAAGGTGGAAGCAGAGACCAGCTAGCTGACTCTGCCTATAATCGAGGTGACAGAGGAGGGTGTCTGGGACTCAGGTGGTAGTAGAGAAAGTGACAGGCATGAGGGTTAAATGACATAAGATATGCAAAGAAAATAGCTTAATGATTGGCACAGTCGGTCCCCAGTGTATGTTCACTATTTTAATGGCATTCTGAACCCCAAGACTAATCAGTAGACAGTTGGTTCATTGAATGGCAGACCCAGGTAGTGATTACAAACTAGAGAGTCAATGTCAGGGTCAGAAAGGGAACTTTTGGAACATTTCTGTGTAGATTGAATTTAAGTGGAATGGAGTCAAAACTAAAGAGTTCATGCTCCCCTTCATTGAATTATCTCCTTGGATTGTTTTTAAAACTTATAAACACACACACACACACACACACACACACACACACACACACAATCTGTGACCAAAAAGGTTATTGAAGTGCTGCAATTGCCCAGAATTCAGCCTGACCTTGCAGCACTCCTAGTTATTAAAACTCATTTCTATGAGCTTACATTTTTTGGTTTAACAAGCACAAGAGGCCATGAACTCTAATATCTGAAGAAAACGTGTTAAACATCTGGGATCTGGCATAAGTTTCTCCTGTGGGATGCATTGTTTGTGCAAACTTTTATTGAATAAAAAAAAGTAAGGACTGAATTTCAAAATATTCGTGTAACCTAGTAAGAATATTTTTCTGAAGCCAGAGTCAAAATACAGAGTTCTTGAAACCGATTAATAACCTTAATTTAAACTTAGGCTAGAAGTCTGTTCTTAAAACACAGCATGGTTTTGAAATGGAATCAAGCTTAAGTACCCAGAGCTCTAGCTCTAACAAGAGATGGCTAGTCTAAATGAAATGGATTTTTCCAGGGAAAAGGCTACAGCTCACACCCACTCGAAGAAAGCCATGGAGTTTGCAGGAAGGGCATTGGCCTGGGGTTTAGGGCAACCTCTATCGCTTAAACACAGATGATCTTGCTTTACCCTGGGCTTCATTTTCCTTATTTCCTACAAAACTTGGAAAGACAAACACTGCCCCATGGGTCTTAGAAATGTTCAAGCATTAAAAAATAAAATAAAATAATGAACGCACAACTTTTTAAAGCTCTATACACATAGACACATAGGAGAAGATGGAATACCGAGGAGGAGGAGGAAGTAGATTTGAAGACGGAAAAGACCAAACTGAACAAAGCTTTTAAAGAAGAAAAGCTAAGGATTGATTTTCTTCTGGAGTGTTCCTCAAGGGCGAGACCTCTTGTACTCCTTTAGTGTCTCTCCAAAGTGCCCACGGCAGCATCCAGACACAGGGAACAATCAGGCTAGACTGACTGACAGATGGCAGGTTCCTCACAACTTCCCCACTCCATGCCCTGAGCATGCCGAGGGGCGGGTGAGGGTAAGGCTGGTACAGCCTCCTCCATTCCCTCTGGTAGGATGAAGACAGGAAGGAGAGAAGAACGATATCCTCCCAAAAGGAGGATGGTAATAGCTTTGCAAATCCACATCTCCCTTCTGAGAGGGGGCTGCCATTCCCCTGGAGGGGTTTTGACCTGAACGGAGGGCTGGGAGCCGAGTTTGGGAGTTGGAGTTTTGCATAATAGGGTAAGATGAATTTGAAGTTTGGGGACTTCATAGGAAAAAGGGATGAAAGGAGAGGAGAGCAGGGAAGAGGAGGGATGCATGGTGGAAGAGGGAGCCAGCGGAACAGCAGGGATGGAGAGCCAAAATGTAGATTCCTCTCGGTCCCACCCTCTACTCTCAAATCTTCAGTGAATTTGACTACACGCCCAAATGTGAATGGAGTGTATTTGTTTCCTAGAGCTGCCATAACAATGTATCACAAACTGGGTGGCTTAAAACAACAGGAATTTATGCTGTCACAGTTCTGGAGGCTAGAAGTACAAAATCAAGGTGTCAGGAGGGCCATGCTCCCTCTGAAGGCTCTGGGCAAGAATCCTCCCTGGCTTCTTCCTAGCTTCTGGTGGCTCCCGGAAGTCCTGGGTGTTCCTTGGCTGGTGGCTTTATCACTCTAGCTCTGCCTCTGTCTTCACATGGCCTGGCCTTCTTTCTCTCTGTGTATCTTTGTGTGTCCCTTCCTCTTACAAGAACATCAGTCATTGAATTTAGGATTCATCCTATTCTAGTACGACCTCATCTTAACTTAACTGATTACATGTGCAAAAACCGAGGTCACATTCTGATGTTCCAGATGGACATACATTTTGGGAGGACATTATTCAATCCCCTATAGTGTTGTTTCATTTTGTTTTTGTGGAGATCAAGGAAGAGGCAGAGTTGCATGTCAGGGTCAACTGGCGAGGGCCTATTGGGGTGGCCACTGTGGTGGAGAAATGGCCTATGAGCCAAATGAATTCAAGTGAAGTTCAGAGATTGGAGCCGGAGGTGACCGTGAAAACGAAACCCCCCCTCCACCTCCCATCGGAGTTTTAGAAACATAGGACGGCTTTGGAATTCCACAGGCCACGGAATGAGGAGTTCATGGCAATATATTCTATATCTCATAGGCCAGGAGACCAGAGCTGACTTCTGGGTTACAAAACAAAGACACAAGAGGAAGGGGAAACCAGAGAGGTGACAGAGAAGGAAGGACAAAAGGACAAAAGGTGGAGAGATGAGTAAGAACGACAGATGAGTTTTTGAAGGGAGACCAAGGAGAAAAAAATGACTAGTTCTTCAGGGGAAGAGTTAAGAACCTGCCTAGATAAGTTTGGGCAAAAAAGGAAGGAAGGGAAGGAGGGAGGGATGGTGATACCGCATGATACCACGCACATGCAGTCCTCATGTGGTGTCACCAATTGCCTCCGCTGTCCCCCAGAGCTGTTCACACTGTGGCTGCTCACTCCTAACCCTAATTAATGCAAATTCCAGAGTGCCACATGAGAACCTTCTCTGCACCACGGATCTGTAGACGGAAGAGGCAGTAAGTAGTACACTGTCCACTCAAGGCCTCTGAAGTCTTTCCGTCCTTTTCCAATGGTGCATGTTCTGTCTCAACTCTAATTTGAGTTGCCACATACTCTTGCCTCTGTGGCTTCTGCTGTCCCTTGTGGTATCAGAGTTTACCTCACTGAATTCTCGTGAAAGGTCAGGAAAGTGGTCTAAATTAGTGAATGTCCTTCAATACAAAAGGGCAGGGAGAGTCCAATGGATTAAGCAAAAAGCTTTCAGATCACTTGAGATACAAGAAATTAAATGTCTTCGGATTTGAAAGATTCTGTGGTTTAGAGGAAAGAGAGTTAGACCAAGAGCTAGACCAAGAGACCTATCTGCCAGTAACTCGCCGTGTTACCTGGGGCTGGTCAATTCTCCCCCACCCCCAAGCTCAGAGTCCCCAGTGTAAACAAGGCAGTTGGTCCTCATGACAGAATGTCTGCATCCTTTCAGCTGTCAGGGTCTATAATTCTACACTTTTTTGGAGGCATTATCAATAAAATTTAATTAAAACTATCTCCCTGGTACACCCACAGTGTATTGCCAATATGAAAATGTTGCAGAAACCACAGTCCCAGTTTGTAGAAAGTGGAGGTGAAATGGGCCTGATTTCAACTCTCTGAAATGCACTGAGAAGGAAAGTGCTGAGGATACACTGAGGGAAATAAGGCCACTTTAGTCCTTCAAATTGCAGGAACTGTTTGTAAACTAAGTCGTGGCGCAGGTGAATGGCTTGGATATTTGAAATGTTCGAGGTGAACAAAGTCATGGGGTAACTTCTGCTCACTAGGACAAGCACTTCCACGTCCATTATCTTATTTCTCAAGACAACTCGAAGAAGTGAGTATTATTATCCCCACTTAACAGATGAGAAAAGTGAGGCTCAGAGAACCTAAGTAACTTACTCCGGGTCACAAACTAGTAAGTGGCAGAGTTGGGACCCAAATCCAGGTCTATTCAAGCCCAATCCCAGCATTCCTTCAGCCTCACCAGATTGGCACTATTACACCCAGTCGTTCTGGTGTAATAAAAAAATTCCTACAAAGAACCAGAGCGGTGCGCAGCACACTTTTCCATCCTCTGGCATAAAGAACAGAAGCATGCTTTTGAATTAAAAGTGATGGCTGCCAGGGACCGGAGCAAAAAATTGTTTTAGCAGGGGATTTTTAACGAGTCAGTGCCAGAAACAGAGTAGGAGCTTGAAAAATATTCCTTGAGGAGTTGAGTGAATACAGGCATCAGAGTAAACATTTTCTGCAGGTTACCAAAGAAGGATCTGAGGCTCAGAGAAGCCAAGTGACTTGCCCTAGGTCACATAGAAGAGAGAACTGGAAAAAGAACCAAAGATGTCTAGACTTCCAGACTAGGGATCTTCCCACTACATCTCCATGACACCTCTGTCCAGGAGAATTTTTCCTGTAAATTTAATTAAATACACTATGCTTTGGGGAGAAATGAATGCTAACCTCCAACCCAGAACATTTGTTTGCCTAATGAGTTAATTAGCAAATGATTCTGCTGCTTCAGGAAGCTAAGAGGTGGCATGGTTAATGCAATTTTCAGTTTTCATCTCAGGCTACAAGTCATATTTGTTTATCTCAGAATTCTTTCCTCATGTGTTGTATGTGGTGATCATGATCACTGGAGGTGGGAGCCCATCCCTCACTCAGGAAGTGATTGGCTGACTCTTGGTGAGTGGATGAAGAAACACGGCGTTCATGAATGTGTCTGGTCATGTAGATCAAAGAATGGGTCCTCTACACATGTTCCCGATTAACTGTAACCATCCTGTTCCATATCCCTTCCACTCTCCTGTACACTTTCCAACCCTTGCACATCCTAAACAAACAACAACAAAAAGGAAGCCCAGCCCAGCCAAAACAGAAACAGAAATCAGCCAAAGGAAGAAGAAAACATTCCAGTGACCAGTGAGAGGACTCCAGACATTCAAGCATCCAGACGTGGGCTCTGGTCTGCAATGGCTGCCTGGCCCCGACTTCTCATCCCCAGGGCCCACCTCATCTGCACCCAGCACCCTTCTCACAAGGATCCCAGAGCTCAATCTCTAGCACCAAACTCTGTCCTTCAGTACACACTACTGACCATCTTCATAATACCTCCACCTGGATGTCATACAGTCATCTCAAATTCAGCACGTTTTATTTGTCCAACTGAGTAATTAAGAGCCATGCATTTCATGGTACATAAATCTTACCTCAACAAAAAATTAAAATTAAAAAAAGCAAGGTTAAAATGAAATTCATCTTCCCCATCTACCAAAACTCCTCCTCCTGAAGTTGTTAGCTCACCTCAGGGTGTCCCTTAGCCCCCTGGGCGTCCACACCCAATAAATCACGAAGACCTACTGATGCCACCTACTACATTTCTCCTGAGTCTCTCCCCTTCTCTCCATCTTCTCTGTCAATTCCCATCACCACATTCACTGAAAGGACACCAACCACCTACCGTGTGCCAGGCACTGTGCTAGCCTGTAAGTCTATGGTGACAAAAATGGTGCCATGAAGGAGTTTGCATTTTAGAACCCCAGGTGGTAACTACAGCACAGAAGCACCGGTGACACAGAAGGGGGATTCGCTCTATACCGTGAGGGGGGTACGCAGACGGTGGAGGTCAGGGTCAGGTCTGGAAAGCTCCTAGAGCAGCTGACCACTGTTGAAAGACAAACAGGCATTTGCCAAATGGACAAAGAGAAGAAGGCACTCCAGCCAACGGGAAGAACTCGGGCAAGAACAGCTGGAGGGAGTATATAAGACATTCCGGTTTGGGGAGTTTTGTTTGTTTGTTTGTCTGAGAATTTGTTATAAAGGAGGGTACAGTGGTGGGAGCTGGAGCTGAAAGCAAGCAGGAACCAGATCATGGAAGGCTTTGTCCATTATGTTCAGGAGTTTGAACCTTAACCTGTGGGCAGAAGGGATGTCAGTAGAGTTTTAAACAAAGAACTAGTCAGCCTGACTCTTCTAACTGAGAGATGAGAGATAATGATCTCTTATGTGAACTACGGTTATTTTTCTTAACTCCCATCTCCACACCTCCATACACCATTTCCAGAGTGATCTTCCTAAAAGCAAGATCATGTCCTTTCCCTAACTGAAAAAAACAAACAAACAAAACAAAATAAAAACCCCAGCAAAACTCCCCATAGCACACAGAGCAATTCCCAAACTCTATGGAAAATTGCTTCTGGAGATGTTAATAGTTGTTGCAAGGCACAGGGGGTAAGGGGTAAATAATTTCCTTGCAAAAATGTTTGATTAACCTTTATACAAAATTAAACAGGTTTCCTTTTCATTGCAGGACTTCTAAGAACCTTTAATTTTCTAAAATCAATTGTGACTGTTTAAAAAGGGGATTCAGGATTCAGATTCCCTAACTTGTTAAAAAAGTGAACTCTTTGACCTTGGGGCATTGATTAACATCTGCATGGACTAGCCTTCTTTCTGTGCACTGCTGGCCTCCACGATAGAGTCCAACCGAGTTAGGTGAACGGGACCATAAATATTTGCCCTCCACTTCCATTACTCCCTGCCATACGCACACCCCTGTTTCCTCTGTTCCAGCTACGTTGTCTTCTGAATGCCCTTCCCTTTCTTCTATGTTTGAAGAATTCTTGGTCATCCTTTAAGTCATGGCCACATATCGACTCTACTCTGAAAAAGTCGTATCTGGGAGGAGGTCGCAGAGATATAGGTTGATCTGAATAAGGACTACTGTCCATGAAACCACTCTACGTATTATTTGGAAACCATTTGGACGAATAATTCTATACATTTGTGAAGAGTGCTAGACTACATTTTACACAGAAAGTTAAAGATTATTTGCTATTACGAAAGAGACCCTGGCCTTTTGGAGACTGTGTACTGTCCTGTATTTAAAGGGACTCCAGTTTTTCCCAGTCTCTGTGCTCCAGATTACATGAAGAATAAAAACACCACATCAAGCCACTAGAAGCCACGAGGACTGGGGACAAAGGGAGTGCTGGAAAGATCTTTAAAAGTGCATTTCTGGGAAAGAATGGGGTAGCCTGGCTCCTAGACAGGGGGTGATCCCAGAATGGAGAGACAGGAGATGGGAAAGAGCCCTGGGAACGGCTCCTCATGAAGAACAGCACAAGGAAGACCCATGCGCACATCATTGGATAAAGATACTTTCTTTTTGAAAGCAGAAACAACAGGATAAGGACAAGAGAAAGGAAGCCGTGGCTTTGCTCAGGAAGGGATGTTTTGGAGATTGGTTCTGTGTGCTTGGAAAAGAAGAAAAGAGAAGTTGGAGGGAAAAGCAGCAAAAACGCATGAACGGCTTTGCCCTTTGTCCCTCTCACTGGACAGGACCCATCCCTGACTCCCGCTTTCCAACTTGAGGATGCAGACCAGGCACGGGGTGGGGGGCAGTGCAGAGAAGGAAAGAAGAGGGAGGAGAGAGGAACAGGAAGAAATGGGAAGAGGGAGAGGAGAGGGCAGAGGAGTCTCCATGCTCTACTCGGAAGTCAAGCGGGGACTCAGAGTTTAATCCCGGGAGGAAGAAGAAGAGAGCCAGCCCCCTCTCCGTCCTCCTCCTCCTCTTTCTCACCTCAGCCGGCAGCAGTTTGTTGGTCTTTATTGAAGAATCAGCAAAGGAGTAGAAGGGGGCTAAGGGAAATCTGGTGAGAATTAAGACGAGCAGCCTCGGGGTGCCTTCCCAAGGCAGAAGCCCGCGTCTGGAGAGACGTGTGGCCAGCACAGGCGCTTTGGCTTGGTAGTAGCTGGAAGGAGCTACTGCTTCTCCTCCCCGTAAGTGCTCCAGATGAGGCACCCTGCTCCTTTTTGGTGTGCTTTACTGTCCCAAAATTCTTCCAGTACACCTGGGAGCTCTTCACCTCCTATTTGTGAAAAGTCCTGGCTTTTATATTGAAAAATGATGCCGCTAGAATTTTTTTTAATGGTACTGAGGCCCTAAAAAGATAATACATTCCAAAGTTCCAACAAGGAAAAAACAAATAAACACAGGAAGCGAGGGGGTCTAGCTCTCCCCAAATATGTATGAATTCTGAGCTGAAAGGATCCCCTTGACTAACCATGGTTTTACCAGAAGAAGTAGATTGGGATTTTAATAGCGCCTTTGCACAATAAAAATGCAGCCGCGTTATTGGCCCATACAGCTGCTTCTTAGAAAGATTGGCAAGATGTTGTGTGGAAATGCCAGCTTTGGGGTAGAATCCACGAGGTCTTTTAAAATGTGGAACTAGAACAAAACAAAACAAAATAAGACCAAAAAAAAAAAAACCTGCAGACTACAGCATCACTATGAAAAGCTAAGGTATTTGCAAATATCATGGCTTGGTTTCAATGATGGCTTTTTTTGGTAAAAGTCTTAAGATCAGGGGAAGGAAAACATTAAAACATTCACAAATATAACAGCAATCTGCACTCCCCTTTAGGGATAAATTATGAATGGTGTGTACATTCAAGCTCTGAAAAATTCAAAGCACGTATTTTAAAGTACAGTAGCTGTTTTGAGATACAAGCCAGTTTTGCAAAATCAAATTCATTCTGCGTAGAAGGTTGGAAAGCAAGAATTAGCAAAAGGGATATGTTGAAACCAAAACAATCCTTCCCAAACAAAAACTACTTTTAAATGGAATTAAGCTATCCAATGACTCTCTGGCCCTAAATGAATGTTAATAATTTATCAAATCCTGATAAATAAGTATCATAATAACATTGATGTTTGTATCTATGCACGATTTACCCCACCTTCATTTTTACATTATTGCTCAATAATGTTACAAATTTCTGAAAAAAAGTGCTGTTAGTTCCTGCCTGTCGACATGTAATTCCCCTGGATGAGAGAACATCAACAATGGCAATTCAATAAATCATTCCTGTGTTGACACCCATTTTCTCACTTTAATGGTTTATTTCTCTGATGGCTGCTGGCTAAGATCATTGTTAGGAACCATTAGCCAGTCAAAGATTCTAACTGGAGGCTGCCATCCCACCATAAACTACCAAAGTGACGAATCTTGCCTCTGTGCACTCCTTTGTCCTGGAGCCTCTTGGTTATTTTTCTAGAAACATTCTTTAGTTATGCTCAGGGATTCTAATGACGATATTGGCCATCTGTTAAGAAAAGGGACTAAGAATTTGAGAACAAAAATAGCAGCACAGGGAACAATCTGTGTATTTGTTTGTAGTTGATGAGCATTGGCCAATTCCAAAATAAGGAAGAGCTTTACTAAATATTCACTTTTTTTTAGAAAAGTAAATATTGCATTTCAAAGTACATACAAATTGTATCAGAAAGAAAGAAAATTTTTACCTAACATTTATTGTTTCCTTTAAGTATTATATATTTCATAATTCAAAGCAAAGTCATCTTATTCTAAATTTCAAACACATGTCTATATTCATAAGAATTTTTCTTGTATAAAATATATACGTGTTAATAATTATTAAAATCTAACTAAAAATGATTTTTGTTCACACCACTAATACACCTATCATGTTGCATCCCAGTTTGGTCTCATATACTGCATAAACCTTTGGATAAATGTGTTATCAGTGGATTGTCTATCTTGTTCTTGTCTCTGAATCCAGCAACTGGTTCAAGCGAAGCAGATGCTCCACCAAAGTACATAGTTCCCCCTAGACAAAGACCTTTTACAAACAGGATTTCATCTGGCAACAGGGGAGTAAAGAATAGTTGCTCCTTTGTCATCTCTCTGTGGGTGACCCTCCTGGCTCAGGATGAACAACTTGGGCACATTAAACACCCAGGCCACAAAAATACCTTGAAACCACTGAAAATGAAGTAATCAGACCTCCTTAAATGTTTTCACCATCTGGACAAATAACACTCCAAGGGCCAAGACTGTTACCTAAGAAAATTTCTAAGTGTGTTACCCAAGCCCAAGAAGCAAAAGGTAGGCGGATTTTGTGCCAATTAGAAAGTGTTATGATTGGCAAACCACTGTGAAACTCTGAACTTGCAGTTTAATGGAAACGCTGGCTGTCATCCCCAAAGCACATTTCAAGGAATCACAAAACTTTAGAATGAGAAGCAACTGACTGGAAGTTTTCGCCCATGTGGAACTCAGAAGATGAGGTGGTAACACAAGGACTTTTGCAGGTGTCCCAGCTCTCAATGTGCACCCCTTCCACCACAGAGCCCTGCAC
>RJWJ010006065.1:40741-64769 GCA_004363605.1 Indri indri
CTCAGTGTGCACCCCTTCCACCACAGAGCCCTGCACTCTTCAGGACCCGACGGGGCGTTTAGAGCAGGGGGTCACCGGACAAGCTCTCAGCCCAGCTCCTGGACGAGGCAGAGCTGACAAGGGACGGGCATGGGGAGCCCAGAAGTCTCAGGGTTCGAGAAACAGCCAGCCCCATTAGATTCCACAGCAAAGCACAATGTGGGCATTCAGAGGGTGGGCTTACCCCAGTCTTGGGGGAAAAAAAAAAAAAATAACATCCAATGATTCGCAAGGGAGGGTGAAGCAAACAGCCTTTTGGGTTCTGGGAGCCTCTGGAACTGTTTCCCAAATGTTTCGGGTTTGGCCTTACAGTACACACTTTGCCCCAGGCCGTTTTTCCCTTAATTTTCAGGCCCAAGTGTATTTTAAGGTAAATGGATCCCACATGCTTCTGATTCATTTATACTGAACTCATCAGACTGTGTTTTGAAAGAGGGATCTGAGGTCCAAGAAGCCCTTTGAGGCTGCGTTTATGAGTCTCCCTGTGCCTTTTTTCTTAGAAGCAGGAAGCTACATTTTGACATGAACAAATATTAATAAAACCCAAGCCCTAGAGACTCCGGTCTGGTTTCAAATGTGGCACCTCTGAAACCAACGGGTCCTCCAATCCCCAAGACAAAGCTTCCCTGTCTTCTTTGTCAGAAGTTAAAGGAAACCTTACCCCCGTGTGTGTTGAGCCCAAGAGTCAGTGGCTCAGAACCGCTTGCTGCTAGAGCTGCTCAGCGTGTCTAACTCCACATCCGCTGCTGACTCCTAAGCCTCCCCACACCGGCACAGAGGCGGGGGCAGGCTCACTGCCACCTTCTGGTCTTTGCTCTTTGTCTTCTGAGCTTTGAAACGGAGCATTCCGAGCCATTTGTTGCTGATGTTATTGTTAGCATCGCTTGAACCTGGCTGAAGGAGCACAGCTGGGCATGGTTTGGATGTGCTTAGTTAGAGAAAAAAATAACCACAGCCAAGAGCAAAATTAGGGATGTGGTAGGTGTGAGAAATGCTCTGTGGGTGAGGAAGGCGCACCTGCAGCTGCTAGGGCGCTGTGGGGAGCTGAATATGCTATTTCCCTCCACTGAAGACCTGGAGTTATTAGGGGTCCGTGAAATGCCTACTAACCTAGGGGTTCAGGGCACAGTGCAGGTCTCTAATAAACACACCACCACCAAGTGGAACGGGAGCATCCACGGATCAGTCCAAAGGCTCGGCCTCGGCCATCAGGGAGTATACTATTTTCCTAAAGCTTCAGGCCGATTCATGGGATGGAACATAAAGGCAGCTGTCTCAACCTGTTCTCCGTTCTGTGACTTGCACTGTTGACTCTCTTTGCCCCTGCCCAGGGTTCTAAGACTTAAAGGAAACCCAGAGTCCCTGATCAGGAAGAGGAACTGAAAAGATGTTGGGGGCAAGGTGGCCAGGGCTTGGGCGCCAGGTTTGTCCACCTCTCTTTGTAGGGTTTATAACAATGCGTTCTCAACTCTGGCTAGTTATTACAGTTTTTAAAAATCCAAATGGCTGGGCCCTACCTAAGCCCAATGACATCTGAGTCTCTGGGGCAGGTCCCAGGGAATCAGTCTTTTCTTCAAGGCTCTACTAGTTCTCCTTTGATGCAGCCAGGGTTGAGGACCACTGGCTTAAAGTAACTTGAATACATTCCTGTTCTGCAAGAGTACAGGAAATAATCCACATAGGAGAAGGATTGTTGGTTGTTTTCTAATCAAACAAAACAGGACTCAGGGTTGATGCTCCCCCTAATTTCTCTGCCACCCCCATGTCTCTGCCCCCCACATGCCTCAGTTTGCCTTAGATGATGACCTAGCTCTCTGGAGAGCTTTCCAAGCCGGCACACAATAAAAGGTTTAAACAGAACTAGAACCAACCCCAAATGCTGAATCATCTATAATGTCAAAATGAACCAAACACAAGATCTCTTCGAATATTTAATCAGTTTGGAGATCTCTGCCTTCCAACCCAGCTGGGTAAGAATTCTAAAGAAAGCAAGATTGAGGGGTCCTCAAAGAAAACACTGGACTAAAATGGAGAGGAGACTGGGTTTGGGAAGACAGAATGTAGCATGTGTTGGAAGGCCTTTTGAAGAAATTCTACCGCTTATTTTTTTTTAAAAAATACTCAAAATGAACAAGAAAGGATTAAACAGTTATACAAATTTAAGGACAACTAAAACTTCTTTTATGGCTGAAAACACCAGACGTGATTTTGAAATAGACTCTTTAAAAACTCGTAGGTCCTGCTGTGGTTCGTTTCCATCGCCTTCTCAGCGCACGCGAGAAGCAATCTAGCTATGCCCAGCGTTCCCCGGGAGCCCGCCGGGCCTTGGCAAAGCGGCGACACAGCGAGAGAGAGAAGGGAGTGGAAGAGGCGAGAGCAAGCTGTTCACAGTCTTTGGACACAGACTCGGACTCCAGCAAACCTAATCTCTTTTCTTAAAAAAAAAAAATGGAAATAAACTGGAAAATCACCGATAATCTCACATCAGGGGCCAATGAGAATACTTTTTCGATAACCGCATCTTAGGAGCCGGGGGTGGCCTTCAGAGTGACAGGTCTGCAATGGTGTGGGTGGGGGTCAGGACATCGGAGCTGACTCCTCGGGGGAAACGTTCAGCAGGAAAGGCGTAACGTCTGTCTCGCTCTCGTGATGGCCCTCGTTCCCTCTCTTCTCCTGTCCCTTGGTGCTGGTGAGAGGCAGCATCGGAGGCTCCGGCCCGAGGCTCAGAATGGGTACTGCGACACATATATCCGCAGTCGGATCACCGAGCTGCCCCTAAAGTTGATGACGGTGTTGACAGTGATCATTTCCAAGTCCAGCTGGATGTCCCGGGGCCCTTTGATGGGGCGGGTCATCACCAGGGTGGCGCTGATGGGGCCTGTTTGCTGTGGACAGAACCAGGGACACCAGTTAGAGAATGACTGATGTGAGCCCAAGGCCTGGGTGGTGGCTCTGCAGCATCAACCATGGTGCTCCCCTGCCCACCTCAGCTAACCTGGCATCCCCTTGGTGTCAACTGTGCCGCACTCCTCCCTGGCTTTGCCCACTCTCCACCTGGCTCTTCCCTGCTAACTCTCCAAGTCTCACCTAGAAGGTCACTTCCTAAGAGGAGCCTTCCCTGATTCCCCAATCTAAGTCAGGTCCCCCTGTGACCTCTGCCACTGCACCCTCTACTTTGCAGAGGATGGAAAGTGTACTACATATTGCCACGTGTAACTGTCCACACTATCTATTCGGTCCATGTCTGATGGTCTAGGTGCCCACCAGACCATGAACTCTGTAAGGACAGGGATCAGGGTCACACTTTTCACCACTGAGTGCTCCTAGAACTTAGCATGGTGCCTTGAACACAGTAGGTGTTCAGAAAATACATCTTGAATGGTCAGCGAATCATTGGTCAAACTTCTGCATGACTTAGGGCTGTCACTTCACCTCTCTGGGTCTCATCTCTAGCATGAGAGTTTGGACCAGATTAGTAATTCCCAAACAAAGGCACCAAAAACACCTGGAATACTTTTTTAAAACTAACAATTCCAGGGGCCCATTCCATGATTTCCTAGTTCAGCACATTTTTGGATGATGCTGGAAAGGTGAAATCTGTTTAAGAGCCCCACTCTCAACACCCTGGAGTCACTTCCAGCTTTGCCATCCTACGACCCTAACACTGTGGTCCTAATAATTCCATGTGAACTTTCCCCTCCATTGAATCCTTTTCTAAAAACTTCAAGGAGGTAGGGAGAGAGGACATCATCTGAGCACTCACCCTGTGAGGCACTCTTGTAGCCACCTTTATGTACACCCACTTATTTAATCCTCATGAAAACAATGAAAGGCCTTGCTATTCAAATTGTGGTTCCTGGGCCAGCAGTATTAGCATCACCGGGAGCTTGTGAGAAATGCAGAGTTTCAGGCCCCACCTAAGATCTACTGAGCTGGAATCAGTAGCTGGACACAATCCCCAGGCAATCTGTGTGCACATGAATAACTGACAGGTGCTGATCTAAAGGCACAGGACCCAGGCAGGGGACCTCGGCTGCCCTTGTCTAAGGGTGGTACAAAAGGTATGTCTCATTATTTCCCCATTTTACAGGTAAGCAAATGGAGGTCACGTGCAGTTAAGTAATTGCTTAGAGTGACCCAGCTACTCAGGCAGAGCCAAGGGCTTCCATTCAGGTGTTTCTGTCTGACCCCAACCCCAGGCCTCTTTCACTGTACAATTAACAGAAGAGACTGACATGTGTTTTGCTGCTTCTCCCCAGCACTGTCCTGAACGCGAGATGCTCGGGGGTCAGGGCGATGGACAGAGAGTAGGCACCTGAAGAGGAAACAGCATGAGAGAGAACAGGGACGGGCTGGATGGTGACTTCCCATAACTGCGGAGCCCAGCCCAGAAACTGCAAGCAATAGGCTCTGCGAAATCCGGGAACCTGGCTTGTTTAAAGACACACCAAATGTTTTTTTCTGTCTTCATAGAGGGAGGGCTCCCCATAAAGTTCTGAACATCCCCAAGAGCTGCCACAGGTATGACAAGGGTGGGGCTGGTAGACAGGTGTGGGCCAGGTGCTGGGACCTCCCCTGTCCGCTGGGCTATCAGCAGCCTGACAGCCACACAATTTCCTCTTGGCATTGGCTCCTTCTGTTCCCGTCAGCATTCACGTAACTGGCACCTCCTCATGCAGAGGATTGCTCCGACTTCCTCGTGAGCCCTTGCAAAACTTCAGAGCCCTGGGCCAGGACTTCAGAGGGTACAGCCACACAGGGAAATGCCTGTGGCATTTACATATACAAATACCTTGTCGGCTTTCGCTGTTTGCATGAACAAAAGCCATGAGTTGAGGACTCCGAGCTGTGGGCACCCCTCTGGAGAGAGACCTGCAGAGCCCAAGGTCTGGAAGGGGGAAGGGAGCACATGGAAATTTCCAAGTTGTTCCTTTGGGCTTTCCTGGTAAACGTCTCCAGAGTATGAAAGAATCCTAGACTCTCCCATTTGGAAGTAACCTCAGAAGTTGGCGAGTCCAGTCTTCACCTGGGTCAGATCTGTAGCACCCTGAGAAAGGCCTACCCACAAGCACCTGGGAGGGCTCAAGTGCCTGCTGGGGGAGCTGAGGACGGCCACCTCCCACTGCACATTCAACTTTCAGGGCATTAATGAAATAGCCTTCCGGGAGCCCCTGGGCACTGGTGCAAAATGACGAGGAAGAGGAGGATGGTGATGGTGGTGTTGGTGATGGTGATGGTTATGACACTAAGCATTTGCCTACAACCTTTCACACAGCTCTTATTTAATCCTCATAAACCTGCACTACGGGAATGGTAAGGATACTACAGAAGGTCACAAAACTAGTGCACAGCATTAGAGTATCTGACTTCAAAACTCATGCTTCGAACCACCACCCTCTATGACGAGGTCTCAGCCCCTCTCCACTGCCTTACCCTCCTGCTGCACTTGACCTGAGAGTCACTTTGTGTTGTGTTCCCCGGGCTGTTCGTCGCCCTCCCCACTATAGTGCGTGTGGGTTCTTCAAGGGCAGAAGCCACATCCTGCTTGTTTAGGAACTCTCAGTGCCTGACCTGAAGCCACATATATAATGGTGCTAAATAAACGTTGGTGACGCAAGAATGCATACGAATGACACAGCCAGTGGAGCTGACCACAGTGAGAACAGGCTGCAAACGGCCCACCAGCCATATGTCTTCTTGGCCCGGATCCCGCACACTCAGCTTTGTTCTGAGTCAACTTGTGGGATGGCATTTTCTGAATGTGGCGAGCAGCCAGGCCGTGGCAAGTCAGCCTCCCCTGGCCCTGCCATTTGATCCACGTGTGTCCCGGAGTAAATGCACTTTGGCACAGTCTGAACCCCGTGACCATGCCCCTTCTGGCCCTAATGGTGTCCCTGCGCCTCCCAGCCAGAGCCAATCACCAGTCCTCTGCCCAGGGCTTAGTGAGAGAAATAGCCAACAACATTGTGAACAGGGCGTGTGTGTGTGCGTGTATGTGTATGCATGCGTGTGTGTGTGTGTGTGTGCAACAGGTGTGTGTGCTTTGCCTGCTGTGTGAGATGAAGCTCCTTCCAGGGCTTGTAATCCAATCAGTGACTCTCAGGGCAGGAAAGCCTGAGCGGCCGTCCAGCCCAAGCTCCCACACGATGCTCCAGCCCCCTGGGTAGTATTCCCAAGTCCTCCGAGGCCCAGGAGCTCACAGCCTCCTGCCACCAGTAGCAGCAGCAGTAGCAGAGGCAACAGCAGTAGCTATACAATAATAACTAACAGTTATTGAATACCTTCTATTGTTACTGAATGTTAAAGTAGACTTTTCCTGTTATCTCAGTTTCTGCTGAGGCCCCAGGGCTGGAAAAATAGGTCCAAATACCCTATAGTCTAAAGAGAAATGCAAGAGCACAGATTTTAGTGCCAGATTGCCCAGGTTCAAGTCTTGCTCTGGTGCTTATTACCTGCGAGACTAGTTGGGCAGGTTGCTTAGCCTCTCGTCTGCAAGGCTGGGATGATACAACAATCCTATATCATAGGACTGTTGTGAAGATTTAAAAAATTGCTATCTGGAAAGCACCTAGAATAGGGTCTGGCACGTGTCGACCATATATATATGACTCGCTGCTGATGCTTTGAGTGTAGTGATTATTGGGGATACAAGGATGTATAAAGTGGCAATCTAAAGCCAGATCTGTTTCCCTCACTCTGTCACCACCTCCAGCCTACATACGTTTCATTAAATGCACTTACCAGCTTCCACCTCAATCAAGAGGGGATTTCAAGAGAACTGTTCAGAGATGTAAGACCCCTTAAGGTCAAGGATGCAGAGTGCTACCGGTCTCTCTCCTGGAGAAGTCTAGAGATGAGAGCCCAGAGCTGCTCCACGCCACGGTGAGGAGAGGGGACTGCAGGGGAGCTGATGTTGGTGTCCTGAAAGGCCCTTGTGTAAGGTCAGCCTGCCAGGATGCAGTGACATTCCCCCCCAGTACCACCATAGAAAGTCTGTGTGGGACACAGTGCCAGAAATAGGGGCAGAGAGGTTTGGGGTGACAATTGGTCAACGACAGGCCCTACTGCCTGCATCAGGGACTGATCAGGGTCAAGTCCTCAGGCAAAGCTCCAAAAAACCCACAAAAGCATCCTGTGAAAGCAAAAACTTTTGGGTCTCTACCCCAGAGAGTGTGCCAACACCTGGTTACTATGGCAACAATCGAGGAAGACCCTGGCTCACCCAACCTCATGCCTGCGCCCCCACCCCCACCCCTGGAGGAGCCAGAGCCAGCACTGTCACTGCTGGGAGGCCAAGAAGACGGCAGTACAAAGGCCAACCACACCCCTTCCCTGCTCTGAAGCAGGGGAAAGGGAGGAACTTTACATCCAAAGGGAGGCTGAGAGGCTGACGCTTCCACTTAAACCAGCATGGATTTCCGACACGACAGGAGACGATCCAATAGTAACTGAATGTGTCTGTGAATCCTGTGGGATCGACCTGAGATGTCACCCAGCTGTGCACAGGTTTGAACCAGCAGGGTGGGGAAAATGAAGCACCCCCACCAAAGCCCGCTTGTTTGATAAAAACAGTCATTCTGGGTTCCAGGTGCTGTGCTAAGTAGATGATCTGATCCTAAAGTAAATACTGTTATTATATCCTCTTTACAGATGAGGACATTGAGGCCCAGGCGGTTACGTGACCCCAGGTCTGGTAAACTGCAGAATGCGAAGTGAAGCAGGTCAGCCTGGCTCCGGAGCCCATGTTAGCACAGCTAGGAGTGGCCTCCCGGGGAGGGTCCTGCAGCTTTGGACAGCTGGGACACCCGGAAGTCCTGCCTTATCCGCTGGTGTCTCTGTCTTCCTGCCCCCGTGCCCCATGGCTTCACGGGCCCCCACCCAAGCCCCTTCTCTCTTCCCAGGTGTAGCTCCTGGGACCTTTCAAGCCAGCAGCCACCTCCCCCATCCTTAGGTTCCTTCAACCATTCTCGTGCTAGGCCTACCTATGTCCCTTTGTCCCCTCAGCGTCCTGACATCCTCTTCCAAAGAAATACTAAATCATTAGGCCCTTCCCAACATTCTCAGAGAGGGCACAAGCCACATACAGCTCAAAGTGCTGAGTTTCAAGGGTCTCCGAGTTGCTGTGACGATCTGGGCACTGGAAAAAGTTTCCACGTAGGGGGTCCCCCTCCTGTCTGCTCCACCTGTAGGACAATCCCCTTCCCCGACCATCACTGGGTGCCTCTCGCAAGTCAGCTGCCACAGGGAATGTTTGGGTCTAGGCAGATTTTAGTGAGTGCTATCCCACTAAACACGGGTGGATCAGTGAAATTGTGCCCAGACAAGGCCACCCTCTGCAGATCTTTGCCCTGCTCAGCAGGGAAGAAACCAGTGGCAGATAGTAGCAGTGATGGTATTTTATAATAAATCCCTAAGAGGGGCATCTTTGCAGCCTATGGTTGGGACCCACTGTGTCTGTACAGATGAGACAGGCCAGATGAGAGCATGCCAGTGGCCTGGGCTTATAGCAAGCCCACAGAAGCTTCCCAGATTGGGTTTCTGCTGGACAGCCAGTGCTTATGAGTTTGGGGAAAGGACAGACAACAACACAGCTCCACCTTTTTCATCTTGTTAAAGCTCCTCTACCCTACTCATTCCAACTTCTTCCAAAGCCCCTGATCCTCCTATGCTCGTCTACGGAGCCAGGTCTACACTCCAGATTGTGTTATCACATGTGACCTGGTTCTGTTAGGGTCTTGCCAAAGATACCTTACTGAGGATATACCAGTCTCTGGGGCCTTTTCTAATCTGTTCTAACTGCTGCTTGTGAGACTTCCCTGTTTTTAGACCACTCCAAGCCCCAGAGGCAAGGATTGAAAGATTGTGCCAAGGAAAGGGGAGAGAGGCCCTAGCAAGTTCAGATATGTGGTTCCTTCATCGGCCCTTGGGCTGGTCTCTGACAGAAGCAGGTAAACTTCCATGGGCCTATCCTGCGAGTAGAGCTCCCCACGGTGACCCTGGAGGATCACATGCAGTATCTGCTAGAAATGCAGATTCCTGGGTACAGCAGGCTGAGTAACAGCCCCCAAAGATACTCAGGTCCTAGTCCTTAGAACCTATAAATGTTACCTTTAAGGAAAAAGAGGTTTTGCAGATGTGATCAGGGATCTGGACACAGGGGGATTATCTGGATGGGCCCTGAATCTAATCCCAGGTGTCATTATAAGACGGAGGCAGAGGCAGAGGGAGATTTGATGCACACAGAGGAGAAGGAGGCCATGAGACCACAGAGGCTCATGTTGGAGTTACGCAGCCACAGTCAAGAAGTGCTGGCAGCCCCCGGAAGCTAGAAGAGGCAAGGGACGGATTCTCCCCTGGAGCCTCTGGAGGAAGCATAGCCCTGCCAACACCTTGATTTCAGCTCAGTGAAGCTGATTTCAGGCTTTTGGCTTCTAGAACTATGAGAGAATAAATTTCCATTGTCTTAAGCCACCAAGTTGTGGTATCTGTTACAGCAGCCTCAGGAAACTGGGCCTCACTTAGCATCTTCTAAAATAGATTCTCTGGAATCTGCTCTTTGGACAAGCGCCCAAATTCACGCTGAAATGTGAGAGACATTGTTCTAAGTCTCTAGGGAGGGGTGATCTCCCTGGAAGTTGCAGGATATGAAGCTCGTAATATAAATGGCACGGTACTACATGTATGCAATTTACAAAAAAGTAGACGTATTTTAGGATGTGTGCTTTAACACTCTCTACTGATACGGATAATCAGTGCTGACCACTCGGCAGACATGTTCTGTGTCTGGGCTGTCTCACGTAGTAGCCGCATGCGGTTGCTGAGCCCCTGAAGTATGGCTAGTGCCATGGAAGAACTTTTTACTTTTATTTTTATTTTTTTAAGACTAGTCCAGAGCAGTAGCGAGAAGGGGGGAAAGAGTAGAACAAGGAGTTCGACCTGTGACTGACTCCGAACAATCAATCGAGATAACTCGCTACTTTCGGACCAGCCTAATTTTATTTTAAATTTTATTTAATTCATTTAGATTTAAAGAAGCACTGCGGCTACTGTGTTGGACAATACTGTGCCGATAAAGCCACTTCTGTGGCCATGCCTTTACGTTCGCCGGAACGTAAGCACCACGCGAGCAAGGATTTGGGATGTTTTCTTCACTGCTATTATAGATCTTCAGTTTCTAGAAGTGCATCGCAGGTACTTAGTAAATATTTGTCAAATGGGTGGGTGGAGAAATGGATGCGTGAATGCCTCTCCCATAGAATGTCAGAAGAGACCTAAGACTGCATCTCAGCCTAACTTCTTTCACACATGAGGGTCCCGAGGCTTGCCAGGGAAAAGCAACTTTTGCAAGGCCACACAGAAAATGGTGGAAACCAGGACCTCAAACCACCCCTTCACTCTGCTCTCTTCACACCTGTCCCTCCTGGCTGCACTCTTACCTGTGTCCGTGAAGCATGTTCCTAGGAGAGACAACACAAGGCCACTGATAAAGACGGGGACCCCTGCTCACCCTCCCTCTTCTTACCCGCATGTAGAATTCTCTGCCCTCGTTCCCAGATTTGATCTGGAAAATGTAATAGGCCCCGGGGTAGCGGGTCGTTGCTTGCATTTGGAAGATGTCAGCGGGAACGGAACGTCCTGATACCACGTCCATGTCCCGGTACAAGATGGTGAAGGGCTGGTCTCTGCAGCCAGGATTCTCAGCAGGACACATGCAGCGGCTGGAAGAGGAGAAATCATGTGAGAACTCAGTAAATCCTTTCCACGTGCCGGCCGTGCCTGCTGCTTCTCTCAAAACACTGAAAATGAGGGCGTCCCATTTTTATCATCCAAATGCTGTAACGATAGACTGTCTCTGCTCCTGGCTCTAGTCTAAAAACTCTCCAGCATGTAGGGGAGCTCTCTGTTTCCTAGAAAACAGCCTTTTCTCACCATTCAGACATTCTGGCTACTAGATAGGGCATAAACCTTAGATCTCTGGTTTTCAGAACACTGGAACATTCTCTAATGCACTTCATATTTGTCATATATTTAGGCAGCAAAATGTACCACTGGTCACATAGCCCTTCACTTCTTCAGCCACAGACACTCATTAAGAGATTTTAAAAGTGAGAAATTAATATGAGATTGATGTGTCGGGGGGATCATTTTATGTTCTCTATTGCACTTATCTCAGTCTGTGTGGAATACAATTGAATAAACAAGCTCGGAACTTACTATGTACAAGACATTACATTAGACGCTTTGGAAATTCAATGATAAATAAGATCCTGATCGCCAATATTAACACTTCGCCTTCTAATAGGAGAAATAAATAAATCATAGACACAAACATCTCTAATACAAAGCACCTCATCCCCTAAACTCCACCTAGGGGTCAGAGTGCACAGTAGGATGAGGACATCTGTTGATAAATGCCTTGTGGCCAACGCTGGGAGTCAGCGTGGCCGTGTTTCTGCTGCTCTCCTCCCAACTTCCAATCTAGCCACAAAACCTGTCGGTCCTACTTCCAAAGTAGATTCCAAATCCAACCACTCTCACACTCTCACCATCTCCATTGTCATTGCCAAGGTTGTCCAGGCCACCATCCTCTCTCACCTGGACCTCTGTGATGGCCTCCTAGGGGGTCAGGGTGCCCTTTATCAAACATAAATCATATTAGGTCTCTCCACTCCTTAAGACTCTTCAGTGGCCACGCATTGTAACTTAAATAAAAACTAAACAACCACTTTAGCCTCTAAGACCCCATGGGGTCTGGCCTCTGTCAAGCTCCCTAACCTCGTCTTAGGCCACTCTCCACTGCACTCACCAGGCTGCAGCAACTCAAGCTTCTTCCATTCCCTGAAGGCATCAAGGTCACTCTTGCCTTAGAGCCTTTGCACATGCTGTTCCCTCTGCTCTTCCACTTTCTGTTTAGTTAAAGTCGACTCGCCCTGTCATTCCAGCCCAAATGTCATTTCCTCAGAGAAGCCTTCCGACTCTCTAGTCTAGACCAGGTCCAGCCTGCTCTTTCTTTATATGCATTTTTATTCTTCCTGTTGATAGCACCTATCAAAATCCATGAGTGTGCATTCATTTGTATGACAATTTGTTTAATGTCTTCCTCCTCCTCTAGACACTAAGCTCCATAAAAGCAAAAACTACAGTGTCCAGCACACAACAGGAGCTTGGCTAACATTTAACAAATGAATGAATACAGAGAAGTTTTAAAGTTTCATTTTTTATGGCCACGTCAAAATAGCCAAGTCATAATGTCTCTGGCGCCAAAATGACCACATTAAAATGTCACGTGTCACGCAGAAAATCATTGTTTCCTAAAAGAAGTTTGGAGGAGGGAGTGATGGCTCCCAGCTGAAGGGGATGACAAACGGCTGGGAGAGGTGGCATCTGAACTGAAGTCTGGAAGGCGGGTGGCTCCGGCTACATGGCGAAGGAAGGAATGCCTTCCACATGGCAGGAAGTGTGTGCACAAAAGCAGGGAGGCTAGGCATTCTGGAGCGTGGGTAGAGGTGAGAGCAAGTCCTGCTCAGGCTGGCAGGAGTGCAGGACACCAGAACAGGACCAGGAGCAGGAAGCGGGTGCCTGGGGTCTGGAGGGACAGAGTCACCAAGCCTTCTCAGCATCATGCCAGAGACGTCACTGGTTACACCAGCTCCGTGCTGTGACTTGAACTGGGCCAGTGCCCTGGCCACAGACAAGGGTGGCCTGGAGAAACCCAGAGAGAACCGGGCAGAGAAGCCAGGAAGAGCCGCCTGCAGCTCTGCTCGGCCACAAAGGGCCCTTGAACCAGGAGTCAGAGCCCTTTCTAAAGGTTGCTTAGAAGCACAACTCTTAGCAACAAGTGACGACCTCTCTAAAGGACCCGCCTGTCCCTGCTTTGTCCTCTCTTTGGCCAATTTTTGATCGGAGTGGAAACCATACTGGTAAGCCATGAATTCCTTTCTTAGAGGTCGCGTTCCTCAAGGGAAAGGTGGATGTGTCTGGTTTAGCCTTTTATCTCCAGTGCTAGGGCCTGGCGGCAACTGCTGGAAGAGAGGAGGGCAGCCATGTATATACGCTTGTGTGTGTGTGTGTGTGTGTGTGTGTGTGTGTGTGTGTGTGTGTGTAGAGGCCAAGGAGGAGCTGAGATGGTTAAATAAAGGCTAAAAGAGAAGGGAAAGGAGCTCCTAGTTTGCCAGGAACAGAAACCACTGTCCTAGAGCATTCACCTTGCAGAAGTTGTCTTCACTTCAATTCTCCCCGCAGCTCTAATATTTGCCATCTGGTGATTTAATCAAATGTTGACAATGATGATGTCAAGAGACTTGATTAGAGCAAAATAAATACCCTCAGTATTGAGAACTCTCCAGCGCCTCACTACTCATAGAGCAACCCAAGGAAGCGTTCATTCCACCTGGGAGCTTGCCAGAAAGGCAGACTCTCCGGCCCCACCCCAACTCACTGAATCAAAACCAGCACTCTAACAAGATCCCTGGGCGAGTCCTATGTGTGTCACATTTGAGGAGCCCAGCTTTAAAAGACCCTGTGTATCCAGAACAAAGTCATTAAAGGGGAAAGGAGGTTCAGGAGCCCTGACTCTCCTCTTGGCTAGCTTCCTAGAGAACCTTCGCAAAGCTCTGGCGTGAGTGGGGGAGTAACAGAGAACCGTGTGTGTTTGTGTGTGTGTGTGTGTGTGTGCGCGCGTGTGTGCATGTGTTTCTTCCCAAATGTTGTGGTCAAACATTTTGAAAAATACTTCTTTATTACAGGCAGGGATGTGTTTCAGGTCTTATAACTTGTAACACAATGTTTTGCACACTTTTTTGACAACAACCCACAATGACACATTTTGTGCTGCAAACCAGTACACAGATAACTGAAATAAAATTTCAAAAAAAAAAATTGACTCTTGCTATGTGCAATGTACTCTGATATTTTCTATTCCAGTCTGTTCTATTCTACTCTGTTCTGTCCCTCACACACACACACACACGCACACGCATACGCGCGCGCGCACACACACACACACACACACACACACGCTCGCACACTCCAGCACGTGCAGTGGGTAGCAGGCCAGGTGTCCTGATTTCCTGGCTGGTGATTCTCCTCTACCCCACACTGCCAGCCTCTTGAGCCGGAGGAAAGCCCCTTCGCATTAATTCAAAATACTCTTTATTCCAAGGAGCCATATTTTGGGGTGAAATTGCCTGAGCTTTACCCCTCACCCATGTTCCCATTTCCCAAGGGGAAGCCGTGACTTACTTATCACTGATCCTCAGATACGGCTCCTCGCAGCGGATAGGGTCGATGCATTTGAAGCCCCCTTGCAAATTGTAGCAAGTCTGCTGCAGGTTGCACGTGTGGTTTCTGTGCTCACACTCGTTGATGTCTGGAATGCAGGGTAGACGAGAAGCTGAGACAGGGCAGCAGGTCCAGGGTGTTGGCCCCGGGCCAGGTGTGTGGGGGCGGGGTGGGAGTGAGGGCTGCCTGGGTCTCCCTACAGAGCTGCACTATCCAATATGGTGGCTACTGAGCATTTGAAATGTGCCCAGTCCAAATTGAGATGTGTCATAAGTAGAAAATACACACCAGATTTTGACAACTTAGTACAAAAAAATGTAAAACATCTAATTGATAATTTTTATATTGAGGACATACTGAAATGATACTATCTTTGATATATGGCATTAAATAAAATACGGTATGAAAAGTAATTTTACCCATTTCTTTTTACTCTTTTAATGTGGCTACTAGAAAATGTAAAGTTACCCAGATGGCTCGCGGTGGTAGCTCACACGATGCTTCCATTGCCCAGCACCGGTATGGAGAATTCCTGCCTGGTGTTGGGACAGGGCAGGCTTCAAGGAGGCTGAGATTGGGTCAGTCACTCCCTGCACTAACCCCCCAGTGGGGGGAGCATGGGCTAGAAATCAGGCCAAGCAGCCAATCTGAGAAAGACCCACTCCTTTCACAGCCTGGGACCCCACCCTTGGAGGGACACAGCAGTCAGCTGCATGAGGTCTCCCTGGCAACCATTCTCTAGGAAGTCAGTGGAGGAAGGCTGGCCAAGCTGCCCCCCAGGCCCCATGAGAAAGCCGGGACTCCGGTCCTTGAGCAGGGCCAAGCCACAAAGTCCTGGTTGCATCTGGAGTGGTCCTCAGAGGGGCCACAGAGATCTGTCTGAAGAGGCAGGAAGCCACCCTTTAGAGGGTACCACGGCATCCACAGAGTTCCTTATGGAAATGTGAGTGGCGCATGTCCTGGCTAAAGGACAGCTCACGAGGAGGGAAGACACCCACCCAGGCATCCTGCCCAGGGCTGCCCCTCTGGGAGCTGCCAGCACCCACGCACACCCTCACCTCTGCCATCCTCCTTAAGCTGCACAAGATTCCCCAGGTGAAGACGTCAGATGACCCCGAGTCAGCCCCACCTCACCTCCCCCAGCCAGACCCCTCCAGACAGCCTTACCCTGGCAGCTTCGGTTGTCATCCAGCAGGATGTAGCCTGGCGGGCAGGAGCAGAAGTACGTGCCGGGCTGGTTCACACACTCATGTTGGCAGAGAAACTCAGAGAAGCTGCACTCGTCCATATCTGAAGGTGACAAGTTACACCTGCTGTTTATAATCACAGATGATGTGGGGATGGGAACTTAGTGGTCCTGCACTCTCCTGATACATACAATGGCTTTACTGTCAAGAAGTTGTCGATTCACTTCTTGAACACTTCTGGTGATGGGGTGCTCACTACCTATTGAGGACACCCAAGGATATTTGGACAGCTCTAATTGTCAGAAAAGTCTTTCCTACATGGAGCTGAATGCACCTCCAACAAGCTTTCAACAGCCTCTGCCTCCAGTTTGGCTGCAGTTCTACTCGTCATTGACTTGTTTTACCCTGTAGGTGAATCCACCCTCCACCTCTGACCTGCCCGCGGGGCCCACATTTGTTTTCCCACTGGAGTTTTCTGGGTACAGAGCTCTTCCCTAAGACCCAAAACACATTCCCAGGCCCTGGTCTTCTGAAGGGGCAACTTTAGCGGTGTCCACTTCCCTCCAAACTCCTCTCCCCACCCACCAAGTTGAACCACAATATTGTCCCTAAAATCACAACTCAGAGGGGCATGTCCAGAAGGCTGTGGTATTAATTATATTAAAACTTCATTGTGCCAAAAAATCTCCCCGAAAGAGAAAACTCTGGAGTGGCGTGGGGTGGACAGGCAGATCGTCTCTCTGCGGCCTCAGATCCTCCCTGGGGCGTGGGAGCAGCAGCTCGCGGCCAGCCTGGAGCGGGGCCACCCTCTGTCTGCAGAGGTGGGACGCGGAGGGGGAGCCGCTGTCCATGTGATTTACGACTTGTTCGCACAGGCTGTGGCGGTTGATGCAGAAGCAGACTTCCAGAAAAGCAGCTCTTCATCACACACACAGTTTGGCAACGGAGCCCCCGTCCGAGCCTCATTCAATAAGCACGCCAAAGAAAACATGTTTTTCTCGCATTTGTTGTTTCCCAAAAACTTGCTTTCACTAGTTTCCCCATGTGACACGTCCTCGGATTACTCTCGAACTCACAGACCACCAGTGGCTGCAATCACCCAGAGAGGGTGTCCGTGCAAACGAGCCTGCTTCTCCCCCACGGGATGATGCCGGCTGTTACATGCCTAACGCCACCGTCTCTCAGTGGTCTTCGGGCGATGGGTCATGAGGCAGCAGAATTAGGATGGTGATTTGAAGAGCAAAGCGTGCTCTGGTAATATCTGCTTCTGTGATGCCCCCTCCCTGTCCCCCAGGAGCTTTGGAGAGCCCCAGGTCTCTGGCCCCAGCCCACCATGACAGAGAGCGTCCTAGTTTACTTCTAAGTTTGTGGATCCTGTTCACACCTTTCGCAGAAGTAGCAGTGACACCTGCCAATTCCTCAGGCTTACCCCGTGCCAAGCACTGAGTTAAATGTTTTACTCATCTTATTTAGTCCCCACCCCAACCCTATGAAGGAGGTGCTATTACTCCCCAGATTTTACAGAAGAAAAATTGAGGCTCACAGAGGTTAGGCAATTTGACCGAGTTCACAGATAACGCATCAGTAGGAGAGCTGGACTTGAACCCAGCCAGCCTTTAGATCCTGCACTTGTAAACATGGTGCTGTAATGTCTCCCTGAGGAATTACGCTCAGGACTTAAAATCAGTGGATCTGGGGAATCCAGAGGTTGGAGCAGGGTCACCCCCACTCCCACTGGGCAGGGAGGGGCTGTAACAGACCCCACTCAGTCTATCTTTGGGTCTGCAATTTGCAGCCTTCACTTAGGGCTGTGGCTCTAGCCTCTACTGGAAGGCTGAAATACAAGCCCAGTTTCTGGCAGGGAGCACACATTAGGCCATTTCCACTCCTCCATATGAAAACCCACTGTGGTTTCCAGGATCAGCTCAGCTTATCACATCCCTGAGGGATGAGGGGACTAGGAAGGGTCTGGGGCTGCACACAGGGGCCACTTCAGCTGTGATAACACCGTGAGGATCATGGTGCCGGGGAAAGTGGAGACGCGCAGAAAGCAGGTGCGTAGGAAGGTGCAGAAAACAAGCTCTCCTGCATCACACCGTTATGCTGGGCCAGCCCTCCCTAGAAAGCCTGCAGCATCCAGGGGTCGTGCTGAGTCTTACAGAATGTGGACAACATGGTGAACATGGAGGACGAGTTGGCCGTTTGGGGTAAACTGAGCCAACTGACAATCCTTGCCAAATCAGCAAGGATTTAAGCTCCTTCAGAAGCCAAAAGTCTCTTACACTTAGGGAAGATGCATTCACATGTAATGACATTTAGGTACACCAGCTTGGTTAATTTTTATGACCAAGCTATGAGGGTGGTTGGTTGGTTGGTTGGTTGATTTTTTTTAACAAAGAATGAAACTGAGGCTCTTGACTTGGCCAAGGAAAGTACTAAACAGTAGAGCCAGAATTTGAACTCAGCTCTGTTTGGCTTCCAAGTCACTCTACCATACTGCCTCTGCGCATGGCCAATGAACACCCATGGATTAGCAGGGAATTCTGGAGAAACAAATAATCCCATCGCATAATGCTACATTTTCCACACCTCTCAGTTCCTTGGCTAAGATTCCCCAAGGACTGCCAAGGAGGGAACTGAAATCGAGGAAGAAAGTGGCTTTTCATGCCTGAAGGTATTTTATTTCTGTTTCTGAGACTGATATTTAATCAGTCTAAGGCTCTCTGTAACTGTGGCTCTGACTCTCCTGGCCCTAGGGAGAACGTTCATTCGTTTCAGGGAACTCTGTCCCCAGAACGCTCCAGTCCTAAGTGAAGCGATCACACAAGTCTCGTTCATGACATGGGTCAGTTCCTGTTACCATGAAACCCAGGATTAGGAAACTTTCCATTCTGCAGGACAAAAAGATTTTCACACCCTAGTGTATGGCCCGCTTATTTTTAAAAATACAGTGAAGCATTATTAATTTGGACTTTGCTAATTCGCAACTGCTGATGATGCCAAAAGTGAATAAAATGGAGTTTACTTTAATTCAACATTCACAAAAAACAAGGAAAGAAAGAAAGAGAAATATTGAGAGAACGACAGAAAGGAGTTGTACATGGCTTTGTGCGGGATGCTACAGAGAGAAATGTGAGTAAAATGTGGTTCCTTTCTCAAGAACTTTGAGAGTAGTTTAGTTATAGTTTTCTAACTATCTAGGAAAATAAAATTTAACCTTCTGGGGGAAAAAAGAGGGGGTTAATAAGAAAACTATATTAGAATCAACAAACTAGCACGGACAGAGAATCATAGTTCCTTGGGCTTGGAAGGAATTTATAGGAGGCCAACTAAGCCACCACATCTATGTTCTCACAACAAATTATTAAGGTTTCATTTATTCAACACTCAATCATTCATCCTTTGATTCAAGAACTACTTTTTGCATGCTCAGTCTGTACCAGGTCTGGAGCTAGACACTGATTATTTGCAGAGATTTCAAATTCACAAAGTATGTGCGCTTACATACATGATCTCATTCACTCCCCGCCTGCCGTCCCTGGCCACCTGATGAGATGTGCTGTTCTCCTGTGTCACTGCCCTCTGTAAATACTGTCTGTGATATCCCCAGGACTTGAGTCTGTTCTGGGTGAGGACAGATAACTCTCAAACCAACATGCAAAATTGGGTGACTCTTCTCCCTTGTGAACCCCTTCTCAGGTCCTAGAGGGTAGCTCCAGTGATTTTTGCATCAGGGTTCAGATGACAAGGTAGGTGATACTCCACCTCAGGAAGTGACTCATCTCTGTTCTATGTGGTTGTGACTCCACTGCACTGGGAAATGTCCCACACTGGACATGTGTCCAGGAAATGAGAGGAAACACCTGTGAGGGGAGCCCTTGCCCTCCACCCCTTCCCAGGCCCCTTGGACAGGTGGAAGGCTCCAGTGCCAAGGCCCATACCACTGCAGTGGACACCATCGTCCTCAAGTTCATATCCTGGGTCACAGCGGCAGATGAAAGAGCCATAGGAGTTGACGCAGGTTTGCACGCAGGGGTTCTCAGTTGCACACTCGTTCACATCTGTGGAAAGTCAGAGCACGTCACCAACCATCCTCACAACAGGCAGGAAAATGTACCGGCAAAAAAGATCTACTACCACCAGGAGACCAGATTCACAGATACCAAGGATCTCCACCCAGGACCTGTCAGATCAAGATCTCAGACCCCGAAATGTTCACTGAAGGACCAGGGCCTCCAGCCACATGTCCCTTCCGGGGCCGAGAGTCAGGAGCGGGGAAGCAACATGTCCACACACACTGCACATACGTGTATACATGCATACACATGTACACCTGCTAGTAAGTCTACCGCCCAAGGCTCACCAACAGGAGCGTCCAGGCAACCCCCGCTCCTCCCCGTCACCTGCTCATTCCACACCAGTTAGCTCTTCTCGTGCCCTCACTGACTTTGAAGTTTTAGGGAAACAAATAACCGCAACCATTTTAGTAACATTTGTTATGCATAAATAACGTCACTAATTACAAAAGGATCTCACACTCACTCAATCCTTACAACCCTGCTTCAGGACCATTGCCTCATGTTACAGGTTAAATAGATTGAGAAGAGCATCCGGGGCACAAGGAGTAATGGGACATTCATTATCTTGAGTGTGGTGGTGGTTTCATGGGGGTATACATATGTCTAAATTAATGAAATTATGGACCTATGATAGTACAGTGTATAGTACATCGGTTATACACCAAGGAAGTTGTTTAACATTTTTGAAGAATGAGAGAGGTACCCGAGTGTGCAAGCTAACAAGGGCACAGGTGGAACTGGAACATGAGTCAGGGGTCTTCCCACAATACCCAGGATTCATTCTGCACAGCTCACTGGGGGGGTGGGGAAAGAACCCCTTTATCTACTATAAGCACCGCCTCTCCCACCTTCACATGCCAATGGCCAAAGTTCCAGCTGAGAGATTTTCTACCCTCTCCAAAAGTCCAGGTAAACCTCTTCAGACTCTGAATAGAGATTTGAGCACTTTCAGAGTTAGAAACCTTCACGGGGAGCAGCTGGAGAGGCTTTGCTTCAAGGGGAGGTCTAATCCCGTGCCCACAAAGCTCCTGCCTCCCGGCAGCTTTGGAGCGCTCAGGTGGAAAACAGATAAATTAATGAACAGCCGCGTGGGGAGGATCCGGCGAGACACCAGCCTCCCCTGGCGCCCATGGAGATTGGGGTTTCTCCACACGAGGCAGGGGCGGGCAGGCAAATACCTCTGTTGCTGGCCAGAGTGCAGGTTCTGATGGGACGGCGCTGGTGAGAATTAGGACTGGCACCCTTGGCTTCTGGCCAGACGCTGGCCACACAGGGATGATGAGCTCAAGTCCCGCCCTCCTGGAGACCAGGAGGACCAAAGGGATTCCGCCCCCTGGGACTCTTGCTGCCCCTTCCTGCCAGCCCTCTCCAAATACCCCTCTGAAGCCTCTGAGAGCAGCCGGCAGCCCACTCTGACTTGCTGGACAGGAAGGCTGGGCCCTTGCTCTCAGCTCTGCCACCACCTGGCTTTGTGACTTTGGCCAAGCTGCTTAACCTTTTTGAGCCTTGATTTCCTCATCTGTGAAGCGGGACCACAAACACCTGCCTGCCTATCTCATAAGGCTATCGTTGGGGTTCAGTGAGGTGAACAGACGCGACAATGCTTTGAAAGGGGCAAAGGACTCTTCCACGCATGAGGTGTGAGGATTGCAAAAGCGCGACGGAGAACGTAACATCCTGTGTTGCCCACGGGCCCTGCTGATGCAATATCCCAGTGGCCAAGTGCCCGTGTCCAGGCCTGGGCGCTGTGCCCGCTGTTTTCTCACACTGCTTGACTTGGCACTGCCAGGTGTATTATCTGCTCTTTGTCACAGAGCTGTCCCTGAGAGGCCTAAAGGACACTGGTGCCTTTTGGCTCTGCTGGGCATGGCTGTGCCTCAGGAGGTACTGGGTGCACCGTGCCAGCCTCTGAGGGAAAATCTGGGCTGGCACCCCAACCCCAGGCCTTGGCACAGAGCCACCTGCATCTGCCCCGAGCCACTTACCGCAGCAGCAAGGGAGCCAAGTGTCTGCTCCCTGCTAAAGTGGGAAGGAAGGGCCTCTGTTCTATCTGCTTCCTTAACCTCCCGGTCCAGCCTTTGCTCTCAGAAGAAAATGACCTCTCCTGGCACGAGGAAGACAGTCGAGACTTCTTGGAACAATGAACAGAACCAGCTTTGGAGGAGAGACTTAGAAAGAACTCGAGATCAAGCTCTTTAACACTGATGCCTTCCTGTTTACCCGACAATTTAGATATGATTAAACTAATGGAGACATAATATCCTCCAACTGGCTGGCCAGGAGCCTGCCGGCCAGAACTCCAATGGTGTCACAAGGAAATGGGCCCAGCAAAACCTGAGGTCTCCAGACAAAGACCTCATTCTGTGTCTCGGCACTGCCTCCAACCTGGGCCACGCCGCTGCCAGGGGCTGGAGGCCCGGGCTGGGCGGGGTGGTGGGGTGGCGGGGTGGTGGTAAGCCGGGGGCCAGAGCAGGACTCGCACTAATTCCTTGGGTCTTAAGTCCCCCATTCACTCCCTGAGCAGAAGAAACCCTCAGATGGAAAAGCACAATAGGCATGCAGCTTGTTTTTCTTCCTTATCAGTGTTTGAAGTAATCACGTGAAAGTAAGAAAATGCCTTTGTGTCATTCTGGCTTCGTGAGGCATGCCGAATGGCAGGGGAAGTTGCCGCTCCCACCAGACTCTTTGCTAAGTAATAAGCCCTCCTGGCAAGGGCTGCAGGGAAAACTGCAGTGAGAGGCCTCAAAATTGCCCGTGACCCCCCTGCAGAGTGTGTATGTGTTTGTTTCATGATTCATCAAGGGTCAGGGGTTCTGACCTCCCCTCTTTTGCCCTCAGGAATTGAACTGAGGCTACAAGACATGCAAGAAAACTTCTGATTAGACAAAGCTACTTCTGGATAGCAGATGCAGAAAAAGAAGCAAATTCATGAAATCATTAAGCTCCCAGCTGGTGGGTGATTGTGATTCTACCATCGGCAACACCCACAGCACTTCTGAGATGTCTCACGTAACCGCAGTCCAGGTCTCAGGTTTCTGTAAGCGATGGGGACGGGTGAGCGGTGACAGCAGACAGGAACACACTTTAACAGCAGTGCTTCCCACAAATGCCAGCTGTCAGGTTCCAAAGAAGATTGCAGCTAGTGTTTCACGTCGTGTCCCAGTTATCACGCATGTCACATACCTTGGCAAGACCTTCCATCCTCATTGAGGGTAAAACCAGGGTTGCATGTACAGGAATAGGATCCAGGAACATTTGCACAGAGCTGCTGGCAGTAACCATAGCGACATTCATCAATGTCTGGAAACAGAAACACAAGCAAAGTGAGACAGGTCTCCCTCTCACTCACTGATGCCACCACTAGCACGGCACGATTGCCTATGGCTTCTGCAGCAGGATCGTGAAGGGAAGTGAAGGGAAACCAGGGCCAGATGGTACCTATTAAGCACCGGGATGGTGGTGCTCTCTGGATCACAAGGCCCAATCTCCCTACAACCTTTCACCTTGCCCATCCATCTCAGTCCCATGAACACCTGAACCTATCCTACAAGTTGTAGGAGAAATTTCTGCTATAATTGGGATGTTGGGCAAGATGGCCTCTCAGATTTTATCCAATGCTAAGATTTACCCAACATTAAGATTCAACTCTGAGATTCTATATAGACTTTTCACTGCCCTGGGAAGGGACAAGCCAGCTTAACACGTAAGAAGAATCCACGGCCTCGCTCCAATAGGCTCCTTGCCAGCTCCATTAACAACGAGTATGTCTAGCTGTGAGGAACGAGAGCCAGTGTAGACCAGAATGAGCTGGGCGGCACTAGTCTGGAGACCCATGAATCCAGTAACACGAGGATAATGGAGTTCGCCTCGGATCTCCTCCTTGCACCAGAGCGAACATAAAACTCAGGATAAACACACCTCTTGCAGGCCCTAGCTGGCCTTTCCAGGGAAAGCAGCAGCACTGAGGGTGAATGGATCCTTTGAGCAGAGCCGGACAAAGTGAGCAACCCGTAACATGCATCCATCAGTGGGGAGCCTGATGCCATTGGGAAAGCACATCTCAACACCCCAAGTAGGTGGGATGGTGGGCTGGGGAATTTACTCCAGTGGGCTTGGGGCAGGAACGAAATCACCAGCCTGGAGACAGAGACAGAGTCCTCCCTGTGCAGGCTACTGCTGTGGCCAGTTGATCTGGCTGTAGCTGTAACTGCTCCTTATCCCCACCTCCCCCTAAAAGAACCGTGTTCCCTCATGGCACTCTATTTCCTTTTGAACCAGGGTCCATCCAGGACTCTGGAGGCCAGCTTGGATCCTCAGTCCTTGTGCCTGGTTTCTACTACCTACTGCCAGCAAGGACCCCACCTCCCCGACCCATCTCCACCCATTACCTAGTGTTCAGCCCTCCTCAGATTCTGTACCCTGCTTTGTGATTCTGTTTTGTCT